>JAJOOR010011412.1:0-54294 GCA_036250505.1 Solanum acaule
CCTTTGAGTCTTATGGGATTTTATTTAAAGAGTTTTTAATTCCGCACTATTTTACATATCTAATGTGATGAATGCTAAGGGCTTGTATGAGACCTCCGAGAGGTCGAATACGCATGTTACGACTTGGGGGTGCTCTCGGGTCATGACAGCTTAGTTCCTTGTAGAGTGATATAGTAGACTTGGGTGTGATAGTTTGATCCTTAGTTACACAACTACTCAGATCAACTTTCCTTTTTGTATAAAGAGTAGAATTTGAAAGATAATTACAAGTCTCAATGTCTTTGTTTCTCAAGTAGAACAAAGCATAAACGTAAAGGAAGAAGAGGGCCCACCGGGATGACAAGTAGCTACCTCTCAAGTCATTTGAAAATCCTCATAAATAGACGACGAAGGAGAAGAAGATCACACGTGTCACGGCTTGAGCCTACACCCTAGATGTGGCCTGCACTCGAGAATCATTGTTGGCTCCCAAGTGAACCCTTGGTCTAGATGAATACTTAGTGGAAGATTTGAATCAAGAATATTAAAAGCCTTAAAGAGAAAATATAACTCAACTATCTCAAATAATCATTTAAGTAAAATCTAATATTCGCAAAACATTTTAAAGAAAGAATTTTTGAAAACAACTAAACTCTAGTTATCTATGAAGCCTATACCCTCAGTTCCCCAAAGTTAATACTGAAATGAAAAACGAGTCCCTCCAAATGCAATGAGGACTTACCAAAACTCTCAAATACGAAGTGCAAAGTGATCTCAATGAAGCGCATGTTGATGATACTGACCACCTGTATCTACATCATAAAAGATACAAGTCGAATGACATCAGTATACTAAATGTATGAGTATGTAATATAGAAAAGAAAAATGACTAAATGTAAGGACTGGAATAGATATAAATATATACTCAATTGAATGTAAAGAAATAAAGGTGTAAAATCATTTATACTTTACAAAGTACTTGCTCATCTCTGAACTCAACTTATTAAGTGATATGATAAAAAAACATTTTAACTCTATATGGGAAATTCTCTAACCGACAACCATCACTATGATCAACGTGATGATACAACATCTCGCCCACCCTGTCAGAACTGTCCTATACCCTGCCAGGATATAGGACATCTCAACTAAGTGGATCCACTAAAGCTCTGCTTGAAAGCAATAAGAAGTCGTCCAAAACGTATGATCCTTTACCCATGTTGGTTACATGGTTTATGAGGAATGTGAGTTGTCCGAACTCATTCCCATAATGGTGCTCAATATACTCTTGTTTAAATGTATGAGACATACTCTTTCACAATTTGAGGTTATTGCTTAAAATATCCTAATAAAAGAGGTAACTACTCTGAAACATCTCTACACTCATTAAATCATTTAGAAATCAAAATTTATATTTTCTCAATATAGAAACTAATACATTTGGAATACTTAGTTCCCTTATACTCTTACTCAAATCATGTTTAAAACTCTTCCTCAAAACTCATCTTTGCTTTCTAAAAAAAATCTGTTTAAGACAAAAATGTTTGCTTAAAAAGATTCTAAAAAATTACAACTCAAAATAGGGTTCATGATGAAATATAGACGGGAGAAAATCAACTCAAGTGTCTCAATAACAATATAGAAAACTCAAAACTCAGAAATCAAGAACTTAGAACTCAACAATACTACTTATATCAAGAATACTCAAAATCCAGGACAAAACCCTAGATTACTCTTTCACTGAATTTAGATAGATGTAGGGCGTGAGGACGAACTCAATCCATCACTATGATAGCCTTATATATTTGGAAGAAGATGTTCATGGAAAAACTCAGAGATTGGCTTGAACGCCCTAGTTTTCTCTTCTTAGATCCTTGCTCTGAGACTTGGGAGAGACAATGAATGTGGAAGATCACTTAGCACTGTCTAAACCTTTAATTAAGTGTAAAAGGGTCGGGGTTAAGGCTTAGAAGTGATGGGAAAAGACCCAAACACCCTTAATTAAAACTATTGAACATGTCCTAAAGTTAAGGTCTACTGTCACTTCCTATGGCTCGTCTTGACCAATTGTAGAACCAAGTACTGGTGTCAACTTCTGGTCCACTTCCTATGGGTCCTTACTATGGATCATAGAACTTTCTATGGTCCATAGGAGCATCTCGTAGAACCCAACTTCAAGTCCAAAACATGGCTAACTTCCTTTGGCCCATGAGACATCCTACGGCTCGTTTTGTTCCTTCATAGACCAAACTTAAGAAATTCAAATCTTTCCAGAATTAACTTGGTTCGTATGACTTCCTTCTTATGACTCGTAGAAATTTCTACAGTTCATAGGTGGGTTTCGTAGAATCAGTCCTAGTAACAATTTTCCTACAAGTTTTTCATTTCCAAGTTTCGGGCGTTACAATATCTCTCCTTGGGAACATTCTTCCTCGAATGAGATCATACAGAGCATGAAATGGGTGGGGAAGTTCTACCAACCCAACACAATGCATTTAACACACAAAAACTCATAACTAACATACTAAATTTAAAGAGAACTTTATGAAGATTTAGTACCTTAGACTGGAACTAAATTAGAAGAAAAGTGATAAGGGTGTCTCTTTTTCATATCCTTCTCGACTTCCGATATAGCCTTTTAAACAAATTGATTTCTCTAGAAGACTTTGACTGATGCAACCTTTTTGGTTCTCAACTAGCAAAATTGATGATAACTCCTCATAAGACAGGTTGTCATTCACTCGAATAATCTCAGTACACAGACATATTAGTACACAGATGGATACCAAAAGTAGGGGCACTATCTACTAGACAATAAACTAACGATCAACTCCTGAAGCATCAAAGCATTGTCGGGAACCAAAGGAGGCTGAGTTGGTCCCCCATCCTCAGTCTACTGCTCAATAACATCATCATGCTCATTTAGGGCTCAGGTGATGCGTCCCTTGCTCGACCTCAAGCATGTGTTTCCCCTCTCGCTCGGACATGAACCCTAACTCCATTGCTTCTCCTAACTCACCCACGAATTGGGGCTCGGGCGGCAGGTACATCCTTGCTCTCTGAGGTACTGGCTCTTGTCCTTGCCATCTGTGCAGAGTGAATAGATTAGAGATATGCAAAACTTGATATGAATAATTCACATGAAAGAAATCAAATCAAATAAATTTCTAAAACTAGGTATCTTGTAGCCTCTCAAAGATAAGTATGGACGTCTACATACATATCCACATGAATCTACTAGACACCGTACTCTTTAAATTATGGAACCGGTGAACCTGGCTCTGATACTAATTTTTCAAGATCCAAACACCATGTTCATGATGGCACACACCCCGAATATCTAATATGGTGTGTAATCCAAAAGAAACAACACATACAAGACTTCTAAGGTAAGTTAGGCCACTATTGTTAAGAAAATGTCCAAAAGCTTCCAAAACCTAGTAGCTTAAGTATAAAGAACATCTAATTTATTTCTAGATTTTGAAATTCATCTCAAGTCTTCGAAATAAAATTAAAGACTATTAATGATTGATTGAGACCAATGGCTATCTAGAAAGAAGGATCTCACCACCTGTCCAAAAGAGAAGAAAACCTCTAGATCCAATCAACTAGGATCTATGTCAAAAGGATAATAGAAGTAAGGGGTGAGTAAAATCTACATGTACTTAGTAGGTTAGACTGACTGAGCATAATCAACTTATTGGACTAGGAAATAAACTATGTAACACTTTCACCTACATGTAGAAAAGTCTCAATCCGTCATCGGTGCAACCAATTTATATGATAATGGCACGAATAAAGTAATTACACAAGGGTATATATAATACTCAAATCAACATATAATTAAGTTACACAACACAACAAGCTGGCCAATGTTATGCAATAAGATGATGAAATGATGGAATGTTGTAGTGGAACCAAGGTTGTCGCACAACCTGTTGTATACATCTTGCCGAGCTTTAGCCTTCAGAAAAAGACCTACGAGGGACTCATAGTCCATATACCAATCCTATTAAATCAAATATGCATCAGCATCACCATAGATTCCATAGACCATCAACATTCCCTCTAAAAGATCTTTAGATGTGATGTAATGAGTTTTTGCAGTAAGATCTATCACTTTTAGAGCTGGTAATTTTTCATATACAACCAACAATTTCAGTTCCCAATACACATCAAATAGATCAACTTTATCATGAGCCCTCATCGTTAACTGACCTTCAACTACATCTATCATAGCATGCCCAATGGCCAAAAAGTGTCTCCCAAGAATATTGAAGGCCATTTTAGGGTTTGGCTCAAAATTTAGCACAACAAAATCAATTAGAAATATCAATGATCCCACTTGGACCAACACATCTTCCACAACACCTTCTGAACTAGCTACTGATCGATCGGCCAACTGTAGGATAATGGTAGTGGGCTTAGGGCTACCCAATGTCATGAACCAAGAGCATCCCCTAGTCGTAACACGGTGTACTTGACCTCGAAGGGGTCGCATACAAGCCCTTAGCATTATCATATCATAAGATCATAGAAAAGTAGGGAGAATTTAAAACTTTCTTTAGAGCATAATATCAAAAACATTTCATAAAAGCGGAAGTCTTTCTAACATCTTTGTCTCAAACCATATATGAATAACATGAATAAAAGTCTTGGGACGCAACCCACATAAAGTCTAAAACATAAGAAAAGATATAAATGAAACATAAGGGGTTTCTCCTCGAAGCTATGAGGACTCACCAATCTTCAATCTTTTTACACTTAGGAACCTAGCCTCCAAGCAACTCAATCTTCCAACACCCTACATTTGATTAGAATGTAGGCAATATGCGTTAGTACAAAATGTACCAAGTATGAAAGCTAACATACCAACATAAAACATCTCAAAGGGGTTAGTCAACATAAGACATAAGCGTAAGAGACAATAACATAACTATATCATATATTCCAACATAAGCATTATATAATAGCAAGTTAACATAAGATTCATAATTGCATACTTCAACCATTAATCCTTCATACTCAAGAGGACTACTTCACAAGCCACCTCCAAGTATACTTGTGCAATGCAAAGATATCATCCCATAATACTATCCAAGCTAAGTACCTCTCTTTGGTCATTCTTGGTCATAGCCCACCTTCATAGTCAATACCTAGGTTTTCATGTCATAAGAGCACTATACCCCTAAGTAACCTCAAGGCACACTTGTGCAATATATGTGGGGCATCCCATAATACCACACACACTAAGCATATCTTGAAGCCACCCTATTCATATTTACCATTTCTAGGTGTCACTATAGACCTACTTCATATTGGCAAGGAACTTATCAACTTAAGTCAATCATATCATGGAAGGCAACTATAACAACAATCTAAGCTAGGCATATATCACATAAAATGACACTTCATAAGTAGCTTCAAGTCATACTTGTGCCATGTATGACTGGCATCCCATACTACCACTCACACTAAGTACTCCTTTAGGCTAGCTTACTCAATGCTAACTATTTATCATTCTAGGCTATCAAAGTATAGCATACTATCATACTAGACCTAACTACCATGGAAAACATCCTATCATACAATCCAAGCTATCAAAGGAAGGATACAAGTATACCAACCTAGCTACCATGCAACCATTCAATAAGATGCAAGCTATCCTTAAGGGAGTATGAATCCTCAACCGTAAGCTATCCTTAAGAGAGTATGATGTCTCAATCCTAAGCTACCATGAAATGGTCTGGGCTTAACCAAGTCAAGCTACCACGAAATGCATTCTAACAATGCTAGTTCAAGCTACCCATAGGAGAGTATATATCCTCAATCCTAGTCTACCATGCCTATAATAATGCAAGCTACCATGAAAAGCATCCTACCAATGCTAGTTCAAGTTAACCTTAGGAGTGCTTAATTCCTCAATCCCAAGTTACCATGGGATCTACCATCCCAAGCTACAATATTCAACTATCCATAAAGGAATCATAAGACTCAACCTCAAGCTATTCTATAATGAGCACAATCAACATACTAGTCTAGATCACAATACACATCATTCATAAGCCTTAATCATAGACAATTCTAAGCATAATTCATCATAGAGTCCCAATTCTAATCATTCAATTCATATTCTATCATACATGCATAAGCCTAGTTCAATTCATGATTTCATATTCCCATTCTTGGATAAGTTCTATACATGGTGATAACTCTAGAAAATCTATCAAGAACCATCAATTTCTCATCAAAAGATCTAAACCCACACACTTAGAAAATTAGGGTTAGACAAGTAATTCAAATAAATTCTTCATAATATCATGAATCAATACTAAATTAATCATATATGAGTAGTATCCAACACTTTGGAATCATACCCACCTAAAACCCATACATTGGAAGTAACCCTAGCTTAGATTGGGGTTCTTTTTCACAAATCTTGGGGGTTTCTAGGGGACTCTATGGGTGGAAGAACCCATAGATGAAAAGCTAAACATACCTTAAACAAATCCCTAGAACAAGCCTTAAGCAATGGAACCTTGGATCTTGACCTTAGCTTCAACCCTAGCTTCTTCTTCAATGGAGGTTCTTCTTAGAGAGAGACATATTTGAGAGAGGAGTGATTTGGGTTTTTGAATTGAGTCTAATGTAAAGTGACTTAAACTTTGGGGCTAAGGACTTAAAATAGTCTAAACAGGTGAATAAATCACATACAAAACGACCCCCACTTAAACCTAGTCGCATAGGATTTTACCAAAATGTCCCTCAACTTGGCTGCCCCTTCCCAGGCACCACGGTCCTTGAAGGGAACCACGGTCCATGGTGGTGCCCGTGGTCCCTTAACCAGTAGCTCCCCCAAATTTCCAAGAGCCTAAAACACCCTAAAATACTAAGGCACCTTCACAGGCGCTTTGACGGGCCGTGGTCAAGCCAACGGCTCGTGAAGTGCCTCGTGAACTTGGGGCAGTGTCTTGGCCTCTTGGCCTTGCCTCCCAAGTGTCTAAGTCACATCCAAAGACCCCTTCACGGACCATGGTCCACACCACTGGTCGTGAACCCTTGGGCAGTAGCTGCCAAGGTTGGGCAGTAGCTGTCAAGGTTGGGCAGCCTTGACCCTTTGGCTTAGGCTTGCCCTTTTGCCTTGGTAGTTGCCCTTCCCATGCACAACCAAACTTTTAAAGGTCATCTAGGCTACTAGTTCTACTACATATCTTGATGTTCAACCATTAAACTCCTCATTCTAAACACAAAAAGTTTCATCTACAACTCTATTTCCCATACATCAAGTCTTAGAACCCTAGCTTGTGGCTCTAGTTTGGTCTACTAGTTTCCGGGGTGTTACACCCAACCTTTATTTCTTGTACAAAGATGTTGGCATAATATTAATGATCGCCCCTAGATCACACAATCATGTGGCATGAATGTTTTGACCTATAGTAATTTGTACAGTAAAACTACATGGATCTTTTAGCTTAGTAGGTAGCCTATTTTGAATCCTTAAACTGCAATCTTCATTGAGTGCCACAATTTCATATTCTATTAGCCTCATTTTGTTCGCTACAATCTCCATCACATATTTTGCGGTATTCCATACAAAACATTAAGAAGAGGCAAATTAATGTGAACTTGTTTGAGAAGAGAAATAAACTTACCGAAGCATTCATCCTCGCTCTAGTTCTTAAATTTTTGAGTAAATAAGGGAAATGGTTTCACTTTCGTTGGCATTGTTTTCTCATGTGTACCCTATCCACTCTCAGTACTCATTTTTTCCCATATTGAGGTTTCATTGTGTTTCTTCTTCAGAGCAAACTCCTCCAATTGTAACCCATTGCAGGTACCCACATTCACCTGCCTTGGATTAGAATCTATATTACTCGGCAATCCCTCTTGAGGGCGTGAGGTTTTGGCACTAGCAAATTGCCCAAACTGCTTTTCTTGATTTTGTGTTGCCAAATGATTGTTTCTAAAATCAATAACTATCTTATCCATGTTCACATTCTCTCGAGCATCCTGATGAGTCCACGATTTGGACTCATTTAGGAATATATTTTGATGAAATTAGTGTCCTCAAATGCATGTTTTATCCCGATATCTGATGAAAACCTTTAAGTTTTAGGTATTTGAAGTTTGAGGCAAAACATGGACATTAGTTAGCAAAAAGGAGCAAAAAGAAGCCGAAAGAACAAAGAAACGAAGATATGCGAATCGCCGAACCCATTCGGCAAATCGCCAACAGATCTCATATTCGCCTTTCATTCCAGTATGTTGAGCCCTGAAGGAGAGGAGAAAATTGGTGGTGAAAAGGAGCAGTTGGCGTATTACCAAACGACTACACGAAGCAATGCTACATCCCCTAATTATCTAGGACACAAAGATGCTGAAGGCAACTGATGAAAGGCGACGAAGTAGACAAAGGGCGGATCGCCGAATGCATCGGCGATTCCCACTAACGTCGTCGAAAGATCCTTCGGAGCACATTTTCTGAAAACTATAAGTACTAGTTCAGTTTTTATTCTCACTAGCAAGTTTGACATTATTTTTATATAGTTTTTAGATTACTAAGTTTCAGACAGAGTTTTGGAGATATTCTCTCTAAGTTTTGTAGAGGGTTTTGAAGAACTTGGAGCTTTCAAGGGTTTCACCTTAAAGAAATTGGACATGGGTCTCTTGAATCCTTCACTTTTTGCCTGTTTTAAGACTTAATATTGCATACCTATTGATGGAAACTGAGATTGGTATACTTCTTTATCTCTTTTACATGCGTGGCTAAAACCCTAATTCTTGGGGTGTGATTTTGTGAATATGGGTTAGATTAGTTGTTGGGTCTTACTTGTTGATAGTCTATTCGTAGTTTAAATGTGATTTCATTTAGTGGTTGTGGATGCACTTAATGAGGTTGTAGTTGCAAATATAATCTCATATATGTGTTTTCGGCTTGCTCGAGAGAGAGGTCGTAAAACTAAGACCACTAAATTGATGGCCAGGCGAATGGGTCGACATGAGGTTCAGCTCGAGAGAGTGAACCCTAGGCACATGTCCACACACTAAGCTCGAGAGAGTGAGTGGGTTAAGGCGGAGGTTGTTCTTCATGCGGCAAGTGGGTGTCCGAGAGGAACCCGTTTGAAACGGGGTAAGTTGCTCGAGAGAGAGCTTATCCTCTTTAAAGTCTAGCCTAGTCACAAACACTCAATGAAATTTAACTATTTTAGTTGTTTCTTGCTTACAAACCCCATTAGATAATTGACGCTTGTGTCACCCTATTCAACTTGTTATGTTTTTATTTGCTAAAATCTTTAGCTATGATTAGCTTTAGCACGTTTGCGCTTAACCACTAATTTTCACGCCCACTCCCTTGGGACTCGACCCCAACCTTTGGTTGGGTTATTACACTATTGCACGATCGTAGACATTTGCATCGGAAGTTGTGTCCTTGATTACGCAAACATCAAAATGGCACCGCTGCCGGGGTGTGGTGTTACGTGAAAGTTTTTGGTTTAAGTCGAATTCTGCTTTCAATAATCGTAGTTTACTAATCTTATTTTTAGTTTTGTTTTTCTTTAAATTTGTTGGTTTAGGTAGGTTCCCTGAGCATGGCTGAGATGAATCAAGAAGTCGAGAGGGACTTCACATTACCCGCATTGGTAACTCAGCTACACGAGTTGGCCACCAAAATAACAGATGTGGAAAACCAGTGCAAGAGTCAAAAGAGGTACATAACTCCTCACGAGAGGAAGCAATATAGAGACAGGGAGAACAATCGTGTCGAGGACACTCCAAATCATTTTCCAAAAGATCACTGAACAAGATCAAATGTTGGAAGAGATGAAGGAGAGTATTGAAAATATTGAATCAAATGGTTGGCTCTCACTCTAGATCGATTCAGCTGATCAGGACACTCGTGAATCATGCGGTGCCTCCTTTTCACTCAAATAAAATATTGGGGTTACCTAGTAACACTAGGGCCAACCCAACCAATGGGGAGTGAGTAAGGACTCGCGTCGTGCCACGATGTTAAATAAGGCTCTTCTTGGGAGGCAACCCAAGGTTTTAAGTGCTTTAATTAGCTTTTATAAATAATGGTGTGCTAGTGGTGCAGGTTCGAATGAGGAAAGTGGTCAAAAATACAGATTGGCGAGAAAATGGTTAGTTGACAGATTGCCGAAGAGGTCAGCGAGCCCGACTTGACCCATCGTTTGGCTCAATTCAAGTTCAAGTCAGAGCCTGTAAAACTCAGCGAGCTTAAGACTCAGCTCGGCGAGAATGACCCAGACCGCCGTCTTAACCCCTAAGAAATTAAAGATCCTGTAGGAATCGGTGGGGTAAGTAACCACTCGGCGAATCGCCGAGCTGATCGGCAAGTGCAACTAAGTCGCCGAATGGGCGCGAACTGGACGGTTTATAATAGCCAAGAGACTCAAAATTTGAAATTATTCACTTTCCCTCGCTCTTGAATCTACTAAACTCACACTAAGGTAGTTGAGTTGTGCTCGGAGTTGGAATACTTTGCCGCCTAGCTTTTCAATCACAATTTAATCGGCATTAAAGGTTAGTCCTAAAACCCCGAGTTTATTGTTGAAAATTTTGAACTCTTTTGCAATGATTGTATCGTATTGATGTATGCTGGGCCTCTCTGCTAGGATTAGAATCCTTTATTGCCTATTTTAATTTGAAAATCTTTCCCGTATTGTTTGATTGTCAAATGCCCGTAATCTTTGTGCTTTTTAATAAGTTAAGTCATGATTGCGTGTTGTTAGATTGATTGGGTGAAGTCTGAGTAGCCCACATTTGTGCTAAATGTCAAAAATTTGCTCAATGACAGAGCAGGTGACGCAACTCTTAAGAGCAAATATCGTCAAATAGACAAATTCTGCAAATTCGGGAGAAATATGAGTATCCAGGGTGATGGGTAGTACAGGCCTTATTTGAATTTCTTTAGTGCATGCTTTGATTTTTCTTTTAGGGTTCGCGGGATTGAATTCGAGAAGATGGATTGAAAATAGGGACGTTGGGCCATTTGGTGAGCTGGGTCAAACTGGCTGAATCGTTCAGCGGTTCGCCCAATGTCTCCATGTCGCCCTTAATATTGTGTCAAATTGGATGTTTGAGACTATAACTTTTGGCGAGAAGCCATGGGTCGCCAAACGCACTCGGCGACTCGCCGAAAGTACTCTTGATCACCCTCTGTACGCTACCCTGAGACCCTTATGCACTGTACCTTTCGGTGGACAAATCCTTACTCACCGAAAGTAGTCGGTGATTGCCAAAAGGACTCTCCTATCGCCAACTTTCCTTAATTATTTAGCCAACCTTATCGGCATGCCATACTTAGCTCGCCAAAGCGGTTCGGCGACTCGCCGACTAAATCGGCGAGTTTATCTGCAACAAGATTTGTTGTGCTAGAATTTGATTTTGTTTTCTTAATTTTTCTCGATCTTTACAGATATGGTACACACCAATCAAATCGAACCACCCTAGAAAAAGGCAAAGGGCATTACAATAAATGAAGGAAGAACAAACCCTCCAAAGAGGAGAGAGGATGACCTCCAACTGGGAGACAAAGGCAAGAGGAAGAAACATATAGCTAGAAAAGGATCAACTATTGAGCTTGATTTCTCTGAACCAGAGGATAAACAACCTATGATTAACCGAAGGGATACACTCTGGGCCAGATCTCAGCCCACTGCCACCAGTATTCCCTCAGCTGCCACTCCTCTGACTACAGACTCACTGCCAGCCCAGGCACCCTCAATAACTCCTGCACTGCCTATTGCTCCTCCACCTAGATTGCTGAACAGACTAAAAGGTGATTGAGTCTATACTATCATAGAGGAGAAGCTGCTATCTACGAAGGGTCTGGAACGTAAATACCCAGATGTTTTGGACACCCACCGCTACCATGAGTTCGAGCAGTTCACACGGCCTAGAGGCCCTTACCTTCCTTCTTGGGTAAGAGAGTTTTACACTGCTTATGGGGAGTTAGTGCCTAAGAACAATAAGAAGGCAAGTGAGTTTCAACCGGTGAAGTCGGTCATGGTCAAAGGCAAGAAAGTGGAGTGTCACAGAGAGCACATTAGTGCTCTATTGGGTAGATCGCTGCACTCTGCAGTTTCTTACGAGGGTTTGCCAATTGTTTAGTCCCTGGATGATTTCAAGGGTTGGTTGGCTCCGATGATTTCTGACACCACCCCGAGGTGGATGGATGCAGGAGCTCCCATTGAGAAGAGGGACATGAACATCGCCTCCAGGTTCTGGTTTGGCTTCATCAGCAGCTCTATAATGACATCACAGAACAAGTCCATTATGCGCCATCCTAAGGCGGCTTGCCTTGGCTCTATCATGGCTAGTAGGCGGATCGATCTGGAATTACTGATTTCATAGGAGATGGCCATGAGAGCCAAACAAAAGCTGACGTCTCTGCCATTTCCAGTTCTGGTCACTAAGTTGTGTCGGCTAGCTGGAGTACCTTGTGACACTACGAGGGATGTTGAGGTCACCCCATCTTCCTCCACCGATATTAGGCGTATTGAGGCCAAGTTCACATGAGAGAAGGTTGACAAGAGGAGAGCAGCTCCAGCAGACACTTCTCCAGAGGTCAATGTTGACTCATTACCAGCAGAGGCACTACTCCGGCCTCTACGCCCTCGGGTATACTCGGTCCTTCTTCCTCTTCCTCACAGGCTCCAGGTGCTTCCTCATCCTCCCAGCCTGCCAGGATTACTCAGGACATGATCCTGAAGATGGGGCAGTTAGCATATTCAACTGATGTGAGAGCTACCCGATTGGAGAGATCCATCCAGGGGATGATTGACAGTGTCATATTGGTTGCACTAACCCCCCTTCAGACTTCTGTTGATGCCTTGACAGTGAGAGTTATTGTTTGTGAGAGCAGGCAGGGGGATGCCTCTGAGGTGACGGCTTTAAAAGCCGAGATTGCGAGTTTAAGAAAAGATGTAGACTATTTGAAGGCTACGGACTTCACTTCACTGATGCGGGATGCAGATGATGAGGATGCTCCTGAGACCTTGGGGATTCCTCCGGCTACCACCGGAGATGTGCAGGGGGATGGCACAACACATACAGAGTCGGATGAAGAGACCGATGAGGAGTTGATATTAGTACATGCTGAGGAGACATAGGAAATCAGAGATGAGGGCATATTCAGAGACTTGTCAGATCTTGTGGAGACAATTGTGCAGCCGGTGATCCAGGCATTGCCGACTGAGATGTCCACAACAACTCCTAGTGGATCTAGCATTGCTATTCCGTCTGAGGCTACTCCGAGGACTGATGCCCAAGAACAGACTGTTACACCAGCCACTGAGACCCTGACAGAGAGAGAGACTGCATAGACAGGACCTTTCTTTACCTCCCTCTCTGTCTTATTATATTTTTATTTTTGGATACTGTTAGTTGCATTTGAGGACAAATACTTTTTAATTGTGGTGGGGTGAGGCCAACACCTTTTGTGTTGACAGTTGTGTTTTTTGTATATATTTGGGTTGTTCTGTTTAAAATTGTGTTAATACTGTTTTTTTGTGGATGTTTGAGCGTATGCACCTTTTGTTTTAAATTGCAAAATGATTTTTGACTCGTCCGAAAAATTTTTGCCATCTCTTGTAAGTGAATGTGGCTGTTCTTGTGCAAAATTTAAGTTTTGATCCCGATCAATACCGATGACTTGAATAGTGCTCTCATTCGAACAAACATGAATGCGCGGCTAAGATGAGGCCAAATGAAGTAGCATAGACAATATGTGAACTAGTTGCATCTCATTTTGACTAGCCTAGTATCGAATCGAGTCTCTTGTCATGACCGTTGCACATTAGCAAAAGTGTGGAGTCTTGTTTGACTATTAGCGTCGATGCCTAGTGTGCTAAGCTTACGTTGAAACATGCATGAATACACATAGAATTTTCCCTATTAGTTCGGGCGACTAAGTAAAGGTTTCTCTTGACATGATCTTAGGAAACTTTGAAGAGTGTAAACCAATTTGACATATACCGCTTTTGTAGCCTACCTTGTGAGTGTGTGAACCTCTCTTGAACACCCCTTGAACCTTAACCTTCTTTGGAAGAAACTTGATGAAAATTAGACCTTTCTTAATCCATTACCGTTAATCCTCTTGATTTGTGGTTTAATAAATAGCCAACTTAGGCCAAAAGCCTAAGTTAGGGGTTTGGTGAGAAGAAAAGGGAAAGTCAAGAAGTGCAAGGAAAGTCTATGTTAACCCATGGTGTTGAGAAAAATGGAACCCCTCCATATAAAAAAAAAGAGAAAGAGAAAAATAAAGTCGCAGAATAAAGTGCAAAAGAAAAGGGGTTTCCAACACACTGTGGGAAACTAAATTATAGGATGACTTATGAGCACTAAAGAAAATGATGAAGGAAAAGGGAAGGAAGTGTTGTGAGCACCACAATTCATGAGGATGAAAGCCACTAAGCCTAAATGACCATACCTTTGCACTCAGCTCCATTACAAGCCTTGAAAAGACCTTTTTGATCTTGAGAAAGCAGAAACAAATGTCAATTGGAAAATACGGACAAACCTATGGGTGAAAGCATGCATTGTGTTCTTCCTTGTGAGAGTGAACGTTGCATTTGATTCTGAAGCTTTAAACTTTGAACCATTGTGTGAGTATGGAATCATTCTTTCTGTGAGGGAATTCGAACACTTTAGTTGAGCTTGAACTTGCATTTGAAGCAAGTATTGTGAGCATGAGGTTCTTTGATATTGATTAGTCACAACTTGAATCTTTGAGTGCACATTTGATCTTTGCATAAGTAAATTAAGTCTTGTTGTGTGCATTCATGATCGAGTCTTGTGTAGCACCATTCAAGACACCCTTTTTGAACGACTGGACTTGAGTTTGATTGAGGACAAACAAAAGTTTAAGTTAGGGGTGTGGATGAGTCCACGATTTGGACTCATTTAGGGCTATATTTTGATGAAATTAGTGTCAAATGCATGTTTTATCCTGATATATGATGAAAACATTTAAGCTTCAGGTATTTGAAGTTTAAGGTAAAGCATGGACACTACTTAGCAAAAAGGAGAAAAAAGAAGCTGAAAGAACAAAGAAATGAAGATTTGCAAACCGCCAAACCCATTCGGTGAATCACCAACAGATCTCATATTCGCCATTCGTTCCAGTGTGCTGAGCCCTGAAGGAGAGAAGAAAATCGATGGTGAAAAGGAGCAGTCGGCGTATCACCGAACGACTCCGCGAAGCAGTGCTACATCGCCCAATTATCCAGGACACAAAGATGTTGAAGGCAACTGATGAAAGGCAACGAAGTAGACCAAAGGGCGGATCACCGAATGCATCGGCGATTCCCACTAATGTCGCCGAAAGATCCTTCGGAGCACATTTTCTGAGAACTATAAATACTAGTTCAGTTTTTATTCTCACTAGCGAGTTTGACATTATTTTTTATCTAGTTTTTAGATTACTAAGTTTCAGACAGAGTTTTAAAGATATTCTCTCTAAGTTTTGGAAAGGGTTTTGAAGAACTTGGAGCTTTCAAGGGTTTCACCTTAGAGAAATTGGACTTGGGTCTCTTGAATTCTTCACTTTTTGCCTATTTTAAGACTTAATCTTGCATACCCATTGATGGAAACTGAGATTGGTATACTTTTTTTTATCTCTTTTACATGCATGGCTAAAACCCAATTCTTGGGGTGTGATTTTGTGAATATGGGTTAGATTAGTTGTTGGGTCTTGCTTGTTGATAGTCTATTCGTAGTTTAAATGTGATTTCGTTTAGTGGTTGTGGATGAACTTAATGAGGTTGTAGTTGCAAATATAATCTCATATATGTATTTTTGGCTTGCTTGAGAGAGAGGTCGTAAAACTAAGACCACTTGATGGCCAGTGCAAGTGGGTCGACATGAGGTTCAGCTCAAAAGAGTGAACCCTAGGCCCAAATCCATAGACTCAGCTCGAGAGAGTGAGTGCGTTAAGGCGGAGGCTGTTCTTCTTGCGGCAAGTGGGTGTCCGAGAGGAACTCGCTTGAAATTGGGTAAGTTGCTCGAGAGAGATCTCATCCTCTTTAAAGTCTAGCCTAGTCACAAATACTCAATGTATTTACTATCAAAATCATGTACCCAATGATTTAGTCTATCCCATATTCCTATCACATCCCAAGAATCTCGTCTCCATACTTGTATTTGTCCTTATTTTCACTATTTTAGTTGTTTCTTGTTTACAAACCCACATTAGATAATTGACGCTTGCGTCACCCTATTCAACTTGTTATGTTTTTATTTGCTAAAGTCTTTAGCTACAATTAGCTTTAGCACGTTTGCGCTTAACCACTAATTTTCACGCCCACTCCCTTGGGACTCGACCCCAACCTTTGGTTGGGTTATTATACTATTGCACGATCGTAGACACTTGCATCGGAAGTTGTATCCTTGATTACGCAAACATCACCTGTCCAGCCATGATGTTCATCAACATCTCCTCAGTACTCATGTTACCTTGCTAGCAATTTTGATGATCTCTTTGACCCTGGTGTTGGTAATTTTGCCCATTACCTTGAGGTCGATATTGATTTTTGCCTTCTTCCTGCTTTTGGTTTCTTCCCCATGAGAAATTTGGATGGTTCTTCCAACTAGGATTATACATGTTTTCATAGTGTTAGTGGTCCCTCCCCACTGTGCATTACCTAAAATGTCACGGCATCTGGGTTTTCTCCACAACACTCTGTAGTATGTTCACCACTTCCACATATTTTGCACCATGTTTATGGCTATTGTCCCAGTGACATATTGCTGATATGGGTGTTCCTCGTGTTTTGCATCACAACAATTTGTGCAGTTAAAGCTATAATTGCATCTACTTCCAACATTCTGTCAGTCTTTTGTACCATAGATTTTGTGCTTCCTCCATTCCACTCAAGATTTCCCTATGAGACTATTAAACAAAGTGAACAATTCAACATAAGTCTTCTCCAAATCTTTTCCTCCTATAGCTGAATCAAGCAAATTTTTTGTGTTTGGTTCCAAACCCCAATGAATGAGTGGACAAAAACTTTAGATGCTTGATGATGGTGTGGACAACTTAACAGTAGTAATTTGCATCTATCCCGTGCCTAGTACAAATTCTCCCATTCTTTCTACTTTAAACTTAGTATATTGCTCCTAAGCTTAGCTATTTTTCCAGATGGAAAGAACCGTATCAAAAAAAAATTGAGCAAGATCATCCTATAAAGTAATGGAGTTAGCTGCCTCTGATTTCAACAATCTTCTTCCTTCCCCTAATTGAGAGAAAGGGAACAAGGTAAGTCTCAAATAATCAGGGAATACATCAGTTGGAGTGTACATGTCACTAATTTTGAGGAAGTTCTGAATGTGCACTTGTGGGTCCTCATGAGGCAAATCAGTAAAATGTCCATTAGTGTGCAACATTTGCACCATATTCTGCTTCAAGTCAAACCTACTACCAGTAGGTGATTCCTGAATACTCGAAGCGACATTAGTTGTGCATGGGATTGTCACATCACATACTGTCATCTCTTCCATTGCTACAGGTGCGACTGGTTCTACCTCAACTATAGGGGTTATTGGTTCGCTCCCAACTAGAAGGACATGGTATGTCAGTAGTTCTTGCCTTCTCTGGTAGTGAACGAATCTTTCTGGTTCAGCGAGTCGCTCTACAAGCTCTTTTTATCCTTCTAGCTTGACGAGAGTATGATTCAATGATATTATTTGGTCTTTGGACTCAAACTTGTTATTGTTTAGGTATGTGTGTAGGGGTGATAAGGTAGAAACTTAATTACTATAGTTATTCTGATTAAGATGAGACTCCATTCGATAATGCATAATCATTCTCTTTGGGTACTTAATACTTTTATATTACATAGCTCATGTCATATTTTATTGCCTAAATATTCGAAGCTCCATGGTTATATACCCGACTCAAAATAAAAAGTTTCTCCTAACTTTCCTAATTAGGGCTAACACTTCGGAATGAAAAATATCAAATTAGGAAAAAGGATGGATATTATTTGAATTCATAAACCTAAATAATAAATAAACTTCTATGAATGTGAAAAATATGGTAGGCTTACGCTTTAGTTTAACTTCTTCTCATATTTGTATAGTCAACAAATTATAGACTATAATATCATTCTTATGTAACTATTACATGCTTATCATTGAGAATTTTTCATGGGTAGTAGCTCATTAGGTAACCAGTCGAAGTGAAAGGTCCTAGATTTTGGTAAAGGAATCAACTTGTGGAAAGCGTCACATGGGTGAATGTTATGTAAGACTTGATATATGCTACTATTATGATAAACAAGACACAAAGAGATGAAAGGCCCAAAGATACTTGCAAACATATGCTACTATTCTCATAAAATGGGTCACAAAGAGACGAATGTCCCAAAGACCCTTGTAAACATCCAAGTGTATGTCTGTAATGACCTTCAAGTCATTTTCCCCTTTATGCTTTATTTTGAGCATTTAGAGTGTTCATTTAGTGATCATAAATCATTTATAAATTCTTGCAAATGACAATTCGGTCAATAGGTCATTCATTTTGATTTTGTGCAAGTTTCTATATTTTGGAGCTTTTACACTAACTTTGGTCAAAATTATAAGCAAACGACCTCATAATGCAATTCTGACAATTATGTTCGCTTCGGAGCATCGAGTTTTGTCTAGAAGAACTTTCGATGCAGATCGTGCGGCTTCCTAGCTCAAACCTGGTTTCTGGGACAAGCTTGGTATATTGTCTTCCCTTTGTCAGCGGGGGGTATAGTCTCATTGTAATTATTCCACCAGTATGGGTAACTTTATCTATGTAATTGTGTAGTAGCAACTGCAGATGGGGTCGGCATGAGACGTCGGTTCTTGATTAACATCCTTTTGCAACTATATTTCTTTCCTAAAAATGCAGCCCCTACAATTAGTCGTCTATGGAGATTTGGAATTCGGTTTTGAATCAATCCAACATTTCGTACGGTCACTTCATCCATAAAAAAAAACCTAATTCAATTGAGTTGATTCCATCTCCTTGACTCTATTCACATTCAGTAGCAACTTGATGGTATCCTTTTATGTCAGGAACTGCTGCAATAGGACGCTACCTTTTGTGAATTTTTTCTTAAAATAGAGTTTAGGTATGGGTCCCACTTTTCAATGAGTTGACCTTGGTTAGAAGTTTTGACATCTCCATTGAGTATGGAATGACAAATTTTGTGGGGTAGTGTACATCATTTTCATACATGGGGTTTCGAATGAATCTCGAGCACCCTGTCAGAGAATTTATTCTTTGGCAAACCAGCTGATGTGCATCAGCTAGTGCATCCCTATTTAACCCTTTGGGTCTGCATGCCCCAGACTGCATTCGCAGTGACCATTGGATCTGGTCTCTATGTTCGCGAGGCATCTTCCCCGTGTGTGGAAGCCTGGGTTTGTTGGCCATCATGTTCACAAAGGCCAATGTAGCTAAACCTCCATAATCATAATCTGGGTACCGCGTTCGAGATGGGTAAGAGAGTTAGCCTTCCATGATCGCGGACTGGGTCCCATGTTTGCAGAGGTCATTTAACAAGTTTTTATATAAAAGATAGTCATGAATTCAGCTCCACTTCACAATTTCAAATTGTGATTGTAGGAGTTGTAGACCTCCGTTTAAGATGATTCTTGTTGTGTTGTATCGTTTCCTTGCATTTCTATGTGTTGATTCTTTGGAGCATTTGGGGAGCATCATTTCAAGGTAATTTCCATCACAAAGGGACTGGCAGAGCTCTTTAACAATGACTTTTTTGTGAAATTCTTGCATAAGCTGACTTTTATCTTTTCCGAGCTTGAATTGTGTATCATTTTAGGACACATGTTCAGTAAGCTCATTACAACCTATTGATAGAGTTAATTTTGGGATTTTCGATTCCTGTCCCATAATTCCTTTTTGACTTGATTTTGGATTCATCTCCAATTGTATGATTTTGGTGTCTAAACATCCATATTGACAATGTGATAGTGTTTTTTTTATAGCATGGCAGTGATCAGAGGACGTTCACAAAAGAAAAGCCCTAAAATTGTTACTTTGGAGCATGCGTGTTCTACATTAAGGTAGGCTATGACATCTCGATCTTTAGATTGAGCTTTTGATTGTCAATTCATGTTAAATTATTGGAATTGGGTGTAGGTTAGTAGTTGAACCATAATTTTTCAATAGAAATCATGCCTTTACGATGATAGATTCAGATTTTAAGAGTAGAGTTGTGAGGTGTTACAAAATGATTCGAGTATTAATGTCTTTGTTTCTCAAGTCTCAATGTCTTTGTTTCTCAAGTAGAACAAAGCAAAAACGTAAAGGAAGAAGAGGGCCCACCGAGGTGACAAGTAACTACCTCTCAAGTCCTTTGAAAAGCCTCAGAAATAGACGATGAAGGAGAAGAAGATCGCACGTGTCACGCCCCGAACCTACACCCTGGATGTGGCCGGCACTCGAGAATCATTGTTGGCTCCCAAATGAACCCTTGGTCTGGATGACTACTTAGTGGAAGATTTAGCTCAAGCAAATTAAAAGCCTTGAAGAGAAAATATAACTCAACTATCTCAAATAATCATTTAAGCAAAATCTAATATTCGCAAAACATTTTAAAGAAAGAATTTCTGGAAACAACTCAACTCTAGTTATCTATGAAGCCTAGACCCTCAATGCCACAAAGTAAATACTAAAATGAAAAACGAGGCCCTCCAGAATATAAGGAGGACTTACCAAAAATCTCAAATAAGAAGTGCAAAGTGATCTCAATGAAGTGTTTGTTGATGATATTGAACACATGTATCTACATCATAAAAGATTCAGGTCAAATGACATCAGTATACTGAATGTATGAGTATGTAATATAGCTGAAGTGAAATGAGTAAATGTAAGGACTGTAATAGATATAAATATATACTCAATTGAATGTAAAGAAATAAAGGTGTGAAATCATTTGAACTTTACAAAATACTTACTCATCTTTGAATTCAATAAGAAGTCGTCCAAAAAGTATAATCTTTTACCCATGTTGGCTACATGGTTTATGAGGAATATGAGTTGTCTGAACTCATTCCCATATCGGTGCTCAATACTACACCAAATAAATTATATACTCTTGCTTAAATGTATGAGACATACTCTTTCTCAATTGGAGGTAATTGCTTAAAATATTCTCTTAAAAGAGGTAACTGCTCTGAAACATCTCTGTACTTATTAACTCATTAAGAGATCAAAATTTATCTTTTCTCAATGTAGAAAGTGATACATTTGGAATAATTAGTTCCTTATACTCTTACTCAACTTATGTTTAAAACTCCTCCTCAAAACTCATCTTTGCTTTCTCAAAAAAATCAGTTTAAGACAAAAATGTTTGCTTAAAAAGATTATAAAATATTATAACTCAAAATATGGTTCATGATGAAATATAGACGTGAGCAAATCAACTCAAGTGTCTCAATAACAATATAGAAAACTCCATACTCATAAATTAAGAACTTAGAACTCAACAATACTACTTATATAAAAAATACTCAAAATCCAGGATAAAACCCTAGATTACTCTTTTATTAAATTTAGATAGATGTAGGGCATAAAGACGAACTCAATCCATCACTATGATAGCCTTATATACTCGGAAGAACGATGTTCATGGCCAAACTTAGAGATTGTCTTGACCACCCTAGTTTTCTCCTATTGGATCCTTGCTGTAAGACTTGGGAGCGGAAATGAATGTAAAAGATCACTTTACAATGTCTAAACCCCTAATTAAGTGTAAAAGGGTCAGGTTTTAGGCTTCGAAGTGATGTGAAAAGACCCAAACACCCTTAATGAAAATTGTTGAACATGTCCTAAAGTTGAGGTCTACGATCACTTCTTATGGCTCGTCCTGACCAACCATAGAACCAAGTACTAGGGTCAACTTCTAGTCAACTTCCTACGGGTCCTTTCTATGGATCGTAGAACTTTCTATGGTCCATAGGACCATCTCATAGAACCCAACCTCAAGTCCAAAACATGGCTAGCTTTCTATGGCCTAAAGAACATCCTATGACTCGTCTTGTTCCTTCGTAGACCAAACTTAACAAATTCAAATATTTCCAGACTCAACTTGGTTCCTATGACTCCCTTCTTATGACTCGTAGAACTTTCTACAGTTCATAGGTGGGTTCCGTAGAACTAGTCCCAGTAATAATGTTCCTACAAGTTTATCATTTCCAAGTTCTGGGGCGTTACAATATCTCCCCCTTGGTAACATTCATCCTCGAATGAGATCATACAATGCATGAAAGGGGTGGGGAAAGGTCTGACAACCCAACACAATGCATTTAACACACAAAAATTCATAACTATCATACTAAACCGAAAGAGTTCTTTACAAAGAGTTAGTACCTTAGACTGGAACTGAATTAGAGGAAAATTGATAAGGGTGTCCCATTTTCATATCCTTCTCGGCTTTCGATGTAACCTCCTCAAAAAATTGATTTCTCCAAAAGACTTTGACAGATGCAACCTTTTTGGTTCTTAACTAGCAAAATTGATGATAAATAATCTGAACTGTAATCTCCTCATAAGACAGGTTGTCCCTCACTCCAATACTCTCAGTACACAGATGGATTAGTACACAAATGGATACCAAAAGTAGGGTCACTATCTACTAGACAATAACCTAATGATTAACTCCTGAAGCATCAAAGCATTGTTGGGAACCAAAAGAGGCTGAGTTGGTCCCCCATTCTCAGTCTACTGCTTAATAACATCATCATGCTCATATATGGGCTCAGGTGATGCCTCTCTAGCATGACCTCAAGTAGGTATTTCCCCTCTCACTCGGATATGACCCCTAACTCCATTGCTTCTCCTAACACACCCACGAATTGAGGCTCTAGCAGTAGGTACAGCCTCGCCCTATGAGGTACTAGCTCTAATCCTTGCCATCTACGCAGAGAGAATAGATTAGAGATATGCAAAACTTGATATGAATAATTCACATGAAAAAAATCAAATGAAATAAATTTATATAACTAGGTATCTTGTAGCCTCTACTAGACACCCTACTCTTTAACTTATGGATCCGGTAAACCTAGTTCTGATACCAATTTGTCATGATCCAAACACTGAGTTCATGATGTCACATACCCCAAGAATCTAATATGGTATATAAGCTAAAATAAATAACACATACAAGACTTCCAAGGGAAGTTAGGCCACTACTGATAAGAAAACGTCAAAATAGTTCCCAAAACCTGGTAACATAAGTATAAAGAACATCTAATTTATTTCTAGACTCTAAAATAAATATCAAGTCTTCAAAAGAAAATTAAAGACTATAAATGATTGATTGAGACCAATGGCTATCTGGAAAGAAAGATCTCACCACCTATCTGAAAGAGAAGAAAACCTTTAGATCCAATCAACTGCTACGATGATCGACTAGGATCTGCGTCAAAAGGATAACAAAAGTAAAGGGTGAGCACAATCTACATGTACTTAGTATGTTAGACTGAGTGAGCATAATCACGAATTTGACTAGCAAATAAACTATGTAACACTTTCACATGCATGCAGAAAAGTCTCACTCCGGCATCGGTGCAACCAATTTATAAGATAATGGAACGAATAAAGTAATTACACAAGGGTACATACATTACTCAAATCAACATATAATTAAGTTACACAACACAACAAGTTGGCCAACGCTATGCAATGAGATGATGAAATGATGGAATGTTGCAGTGGAACCAAGGTTGTCGTACAACTTATTGTATACACCTTGCCAAGCTTTAGATTTCAGAAAAGGACCCATCGGGGACTCATAGTCCATATACCAATCTCATAATCTCAAATGTGAATCAGCATCACCATAGATTTCATGGACCATCAACACTCCCTTTAGTGGATCTCTGGATGCGATGTAATGAGCTTCTGTAGTACGATCTATCACTATTAGAGCAGACAATTCTTCATATACAACCGACAATTTTAGTTCCTGATACATATCAAATAGATCAACTTTATCATGAGCACTCATCATTAACTAACCTTCAACTACATATATCATAGTATGCCCAATAGCCAAAAAGTGTCTCCCAAGAATGAAGGGCACTCAGGGTCTGGCTCAAAATTTAGAACAACAAAATCAATTGGAAATATCAATGATCCCACTTGGACCAACACATCTTCCACAACACCTTCCGACTTAGCTACTGATCGATCGGCAAACTATAAGATAATGGTAGTAGGCTTAGGGCTACCCAACCCCAATTTCTTTTACAAAGATGTTGGCATAAGATTAATGTTCGCCCCTAGATCACACAATCCTTGGGCATGGATGCTTTGACCTATAGTAATTTGGACAGTAAAACTACATGGATCTTTTAGCTTAGTAGGCAGCCTATTTTAAATCTTTGAACTGCATTCTTCAGTGAGTGCCACAATTTCATATTCTATTAGCCTCATTTTGTTCGCTACAATCTCCTTCACATATTCCACATACCTTGGTATTCCGTGCAAAACATTAACAAGAGGTAAATTAATGTGAACTTGTTTGAGAAGAGAAAGAAACTTACCGAAGCATTCATCCTTGCTCTAGTTCTTAAACTTTTGAGTAAATAGGGGAGATAGTTTCACTTTTGTTAGCATTGTTTCCTCATGTGTACCCTATCCACTCTCACTACTCATCCTTTCCCATATTAAGGTTTCATTGTTTCTCTTCTTCGGAGCAAACTCCTGCAATTGCAACCCACTGCGGGTACCCACATTCACATGCCTTGGATTAAAACCTATTTTACTCGGCGATCCCCCTTGAGGGTGCGAGTTTTTGGCACTAGCAAATTTCCCAAACTGCTTTTCTTGATTTTTAGTCGCCAAATGATTGTTTATCAAATCAATAACTATCTTATCCATGTTCACATTCTCTCTAGCCTTCCCAGCCATGATTTTCTTGAACAAATCCTCAGTACTCATGTTACCTTGCTAGCAATTTTGATGATCTCTTTGACCCTACTGTAGATAATTTTTGCCCATTACCTTGAGGTTGATATTTATTTTTGCCTTCTGTCTAATTTTGGTTTCCTCCCCATGAGAAATTTGGATGGTTCTTCCAACTAGGATTATACATGTTTCCATAGTTTTAGTGGGCCCTCCCCGCTGGGCATTACCTAAAAATTTCACAGCATCTGGGTTTGCTCCACAATACTCTGTAGTTTGCTCACCACTTCCACATATTTTACACCATGTTTGTGGTTGGCGTACTACATTCACCTGGACAGGCTATTGTCCCAATGACATATTGCAGATATGGGTGTTCCTCATGTTTTGCATCGCAACAATTTACGCAAATAAAGCTATAATTACATCTACTTCCAACATTCTGGCAGTCTTTTGTACCATAGATTTTGTGCTTCTTCCATTCCACACAAGATTTCCCTATGAGATTCCATTCAACAAAGAGAACAATTGAACATAAGTCTTCTCCAAATCTTTTCCTCATTAAGCTAAATCAAGAAATTTTTTTGTGTTTGGTTCCAAACCCTCAATGAATGAGTGGACCAAAACTTCTATGCTTGATGATGGTGTGGACAACTAAACAATAGTGATTTGCATTTATCCCGTGCTAGGTACAAATCCTCCCCTTCTTTATGCTTAAAACTTCATATCTTACTCCTAAGCTTGGCTGTTTTTCCAGATGGAAAGAACTGCATCAAAAAAATTTGAGCAGGATCATCCTATGAAGTAATAGAGTTCGTTGGCTCTGATTTCAACAATCTTCTTGCTTCCCCTAATAGAGAGAAAGGGAACAAGGTGAGTCACACGTAATCAGCGGATACTTCAGTTGGAGTGTACATGTCACTGTTTTTGATGAAGTTTTGAATGTGCACTTGTACGTCCTCATGAGGTAAATCAGTAAATTATCCATTAGTGTGCAACATTTGCACCATATTCAGCTTCAATTCAAACCTACCACCAGCAAGTGATTCCTGACTATTCGAAGCGACATTAGTTGTGCATGGGATTGCCACATCACGGGCTGTTATCTCTGCCATTGCTACAGGTGCGATTGGTTCTCCCTCAACTATAAGGGTTACTGGTTCGCTCCCAACTAGAGGGACATGGTATATAGTAGTTCTTGCCTTCTCTGGTAGTGAACAAATCTTTCCAATTCAGCGAGTGGCTCTACATGCTCTTTTTCTCCTTCCAGCTTGACGAGAGTATGATTCAATGATATTATTTGTTCTTTGGACTCATACTTGTTGTTGTTTAGGTGTGTGTATAGGGGTGATTAGGTAGAAACTTAGTTACTATGATTATTCCGATTAAGATGAGACTCTATTAGATAATGCATATTCATTCTCTTTGGGTACTTAGTACTTTTATATTAGAGAGCTCATGTCATATTTTATAGCCTAAAAATTCGAAGCTACATGGTTATATACCTGACTCAAAATAAAAAGTTTCTCCAGACTTTCCTAATTAGGGCTAACACTTCGGAATAAAAAATGTCAAAATAGGAAAAAGGATGGATATTATTTGAATTCGTATAGCTAAATAATAAATAAACTTCTATGAATGTGAAAAATATGGTAGGCTTACAATTTAGTTTAACTTCTGCTCTTATTTGTATATTCAACAAATTATAGCTATAATATCCTTCTTATGCAACTATTACATGCTTATCATTGAGAATTTTTCATGGGTAGTAGCTCATCAGTTAACCAGTTGAAGTGAAAGGTGCTAGATTTTGGTAAAGGAATCTACTGGTGGTATATGTAAGACTTGATTCATGCTACTATTATGATAAAATAGAACACGAAGAGATGAAAGGCCCAAAGACACTTGCAAACATAGGCTACTATTCTGATAAAATGGGTCACGAAGAGACAAACGTCTCAAAGACACTTGCAAACATCCAAGTATATGTTTGTAATGACCTTCAAGTCATTTTCCCCTTTATGCTTTATTTTGAGCGTTTAGAGTGTTCCTATAGTGATCCCAAATCATTTATAAATTCTTGCAATTGACAATTCGGTCAGTAGGTCATTCATTTTGATTTTGTGCAGGTTTTTATATTTTGGAGCTTTTGAAATAAATGGTTGAATTTGGTAAAAAATATAGACAGACGGCCTCAGAATGCAATTCTTACAATTATAATCGCTTCGGAGCATCAAGTTTTGTCTGGAAGAACTTTTGATGCCAATCGTGAGGCTTCTTAGCTCAAACCTGGTTGCTAGGACAAGCTTGGTATACTGTCTTCCCTTTATCAGCAAGCGGTATAGTCGCATTGCAATTATTCCACCAGTACGGGTCACTTTATATAGAAGTAATAGTGTAGTAGCAACTGCAGACGGGGTTGGCATGAGACGTCGGTTCTTGATTAACATCCTTTTTCCACTATCTTTCTTTCCTAAACATGAAGCCCCTACCATTAGTCATCTAAGGAGATCTAGGATTTGATATTGAATCAACCCAACATTTCGTTCGGTCACTTGAGCAGTCATTAAAAAATCCTAATTCTATTGAGTTGATTTCATCTCCTTGACTTTGTTCACATTCAATAGTAGCTTACTGGTGTCCTTTCAGGTCAAGAACTCCTGCAATAGGCAGCTACCTTTCGTGAAATTTTTCTTAAAATAGAGTTTGGGTATGAGTCCCACTTTTTATTGAGTTGACCTCGGTATGTTGAATGAAAAATTTTGTGGGGTAGAATACGTCGTTTTCATACACAGGGCATCGAATGAATCTAGAGCACCCTTTCAGAGAATTTATTCTTTGGGGAACCAGCTGATGTGTATCAGCTAGTGCATCCCTATTTAACGATTTAGGTTCACATGCCCCAGACTGCATTTGCAGTGACCATTGGTTCTGATCTCTATGTCTGTGAGGCTTGTGCCACGTTTGTGGATGCCTGGGTTTGCTGTCCATCACGTTCATGAAGGTCAATGTAGCTAACCCTACATAATCGTAGTCTAGGTGCCACGTTCGAGATGGGTAAGAGGGTTAGCCTTCCATGATCATGGATTGGGTCCCAAGTTTGCGAAGGTCATTTAACAAGTCTTATTATAAAAGATAGTCATGAGTTCAGCTCCACATCACAATTTCAAATTGTGATTGTAGGAGTTGTAGACCTTCATTTAAGATGATTTTTGTTGTGTCGGTTTCTTGCATTTCTACGTGTTGTATTCTTTGGGAACATTGGGGGAGCGTCATTTCAAGGTAATTTCCATCCGAAAAGGACTGGCAAAGCTCTTTAATGGTGCCTTTTGTGTGAAATTCTTGCATGAGCTGAATTCTATCTTTTCCGAGTTGAATTGTGTCTCATTGTGGGACACATGTTCAGTAAGCTCATTACAACCTATTGATAGAGTTAATTTTGGGATTTTTGGTGCGGGTCCCATAATTCCTCTTTTAATTAATTTAGGATTCGTCTCCAATTGTATAATTTTGGTGCCTAAACATCCGTATTGACATTGTGATCATGTTTTTTGATAGCATGGCAGTGATCAGAGGTCGTTCACAAGGGAAAATCCCTAAAACTGTTACTTTGGAGCATGCATGTTCTACATTAAGGTAGGCTATGACTTCTCGATCTTTAGACTGAGCTTTTGATTGTCAATTCATGTTAAATTATTGGAATTGGGGGTAGGTTATTAGTTGAACCATATTTTTTCAATAGAAATCATGCCTTTACTGTATTTCGGGCTATTTTTGGGAGCTCAAGCATGTTATACCTTGTTATGTTGTTTACCTTGCGTTGTAGATTTCATAATATTATTGCTTATGTTTTTGTGGTTGACTTTTATTTGGCCTTGGTCTAGGTTTAGGCCAGTGTTGCCTTAGATTTGCGGTTTTAGAGCCAATAGGCATTAGAAATGCTCTGATGTTAGTATGGATGGCTTATCTCCATGTAAATTGATATAGCATACTTGGATCTAATAGTATGATCCTTATCTAGGCAATGACTCAGCTTCCTCATGCTTGACTCAGACTTATTCATTGGAAATTTTTGTAGTTTTTTGGCTATTTGGAATCAAGTCTTGGAATCAAAGATGGAGTGAGTGTCTGGTGAATCGGAGATGGGTTTGCTCGATGATATAAATGGGTTTGAGGAAGAGCGGGTATTTAAGGGATATTAGAAGGCTTATAGAGGGGTTCGAGGTCAAGGGTATCTTCTCTTAGTTGGGTTTGAGGCCTTCGCGTACATTCTTAGTAATGGTTAGAGGCCCTGACTAATCTTTATTATCTTTGGTTCAAGTCTGGGCACACCCTTATTTATTCAGGTTTAAGTCCTGATTGGGCTATTCTATTAGGTTCTTGGGTTGCCTTTACCACCGTTTGAGTCTGTGGATGGATGTGGTCGTGCTAAAAGTATTCTTAAGTTCTTTTAGTAGTTCCTTAGCTCTTTTGTGTATGCTAAGGTTATTTACTTTTAATTGCGCATGAGTATACATAATTAGGTTTTCATTACCTTTTGTTTTGTGGCCTCTAGTTTGGTTTGTTCCTTCTTTTCATTAGTTTCTTTAGTTCTGAGCCTAGTCGGCCTATGATACCTACTGGGTACCTGTTGTTTTGGTACTCATATTACACTCTACATCTATTTTTGTGATGCAGGTCCAAGCACCAGTCACTATCGTTGAGATCGAGCCTACTACAAGAACATTCGGAGGTGGGGGTGAGATTATGGAGTTTTGGATCATGCTTGTCTTGTTCTGTTTTAGTTTTGGCTATTCTTTTGCTTTTGAGACAAGTCTTTATATTTTGATCAAACTTTGGGACTTGGACTCTTTGTAGTAAATATGTACATATGACTACCAATTTGATGAGGTTCAATCATGTAATTAGTTGTATATCACTAATATTACCTTATAGACGATATTTGTTGTGTATTTTTCTTGTCATCTAACCAGATGTGTTTTGCACGTGTGTTCACTTGTTCATCTCACACCCAACAAAGATATAGTTCATATACTTGTAAACGATATTCAATTTATTCAACCAAGCATGATTCCTCAAAGGAAAAATAACAATATTGTATTATCACATATATAGGGGGTGGTTTAATAATGTGAAAACTTATTAGTCAAAAGTTAATATAAGGAAAGATAAAAGATAGAAATATTTAATGTAATAACTATGAAATTCATAATATTATAACTTACAATGTAACATAGTGTGAATAACATTTGCAATAATTAGTAATAACTAAGAGTATTTATAATGTTATAACAAAAGAATTGATGTGCAATAGTTGAATTCCTAATAAATTTTATACTTACATAAACAAATAGGACTTTTAATTAATGTTACTATTTTTTATAAATATTAGATTTTAATTTAGTGTAGGGACAAAATGTAAATGTTTATTCCATATTATTGAATATAAAATTTATCTTGTAAATGATAAATTTTAAATGAGTCATATATATTCACATATTTTCACATTTTTTGTGTGTGTTTTTTTTTTAAAAAGAACTCGGAACATTTTAAAATAATATATATTGAAGTTAGAAGATCTTGTTAACTTGATAATATATTGGTGACATATATAATACTTTAATTTAAATATAAATACCAACCAAATATAAATATATATTTGCATTAATGAAAATATTTATCTCATAAAAATTAGCTATTAAATAAATAATAAAAATTAAATTAATACAAACTTCATCTGGCGTTATTACAAGTCATATGATCTTTTCTTCGTCTAGAATACATAAATATTAAGAAATAGCAAATAAGTAAAACAAAAAGGGCAATGTTTATATAGTAATAACTATTTTGAAGCAAACTTCCTGACAATCTAAATCACATAAGTAGCATTGATAAATAAAGTCATTCTTTTGTCTTGAGCAACAAAAAAATAAATCCTGATGATTCTCTAAATTATGGAAAAAGATATTCAGAAGCATATATCAATATCACAAGAGAAATTGTTAACAAAAAAAATGAATTTAGACTACATCATGTTAACTTCATATATTGAAACATTGCATACTAATGTATATATTAAGAAAAAAAAATTATTTCATTAAAATTATTTTCCTCAAGTACTTGAGGTTATGGAATATACCCTCTTAGGATATAACGATTTACTTCATCAGAATAGTGGTACCTCATATTCCGCTAAACTTCTAACTCACTCAAAGACAATAAATCACACAAAAATTTTAAAATGCAAGAAGAAGAAGAGTAGAAGATTAAAAAAAAATTGTGGTTGAAAAATGAGAGGAAGACCCTTTATTTATAGTTAACAAAGGGTAGTATGAACAAGTGTTTTTTGTATCTTATCTGAAAAGTCATGACCTTTTTGAGAAGTCACAACCCTTTGGAGAAGTCACAACTTAATGAAAAAGTCACAACTCTTTGTAAAAGTCACAACTCATCGAAAAATCACAACCCTTTGAAAAAAGTCACAACTTATCGGAAAAATCACAACTCATCGAAATAGTCACAACATAAGTTAGGAATAGTATAGTAATTTAACATTCATGTTAGGAGTTTATGCTTTTAAGGTAATATAGATAGATAGTTGTTTTCTTTAAATTATTTCTTTTTCACCTGTAGATTGTTGTTTCTACCATGTATGACTGTTATTAGTCGTTCCGGGCAACAGGTTGGATTACTACTGGTGGGTTATGGTGAGTGTCATCATGCCTCAAGATTCTGGCTCGTGACAATGCAATTTATTGAGAGAACCATTAAATATCATGTCGTAAATCAACTTGTGAATCTTTAGTTATTGTGAATTAGTATAATTTCTTTCAACAAAAAACAAGATTTACAATAAAATAGCATAAGAGGATATTTAATAACCAATTTAATATATGGTACGAAATAATTTTGAGGAAGTTACAACAATATACATATATTAGCATATAGTGGTGGATCCAAAATTTTGTCTTAATGGGTGCAGAGCTCCCTTCAACGTAAAATTGCTACTTATCATGAAATGTAAGAGCATAATAATTGGAATACATAAATAAAATATATTTAATGGAAAAATATAAACAAAGAAGCTAAAAACTAAACAAAAAAAGATATAAAAAAGGGCGGGGAAGGAAAATAAAAATATGCATGGGAGCAAAAGAAGGAAAATCAACAAACTTGAAGAAAAATCGAAAAATAAGGATGTATAAAAAAAGAAAGCACAAATTGTACGAGATAAAATGAAGGAAAAGTAAAATTAGGAAAAGATAATGTCTTAAACATTTTGTGTCACATGAGAATCAAACATGTGACCACTTTAAAAGCAATGCCAGTTTAACTTTAGCTCCCAAACAAAACACCCACACCTAATTTTGTTTTATGGGTTCTATTCAGTGATTCGATCCCCATTTTATAAAATTTCTATCTAAGGATATATAGGTCCTGACCAAGTCAATGTGTGGTTGAGCACACGAAACACTTTATGTGTATCTGCCCATACTAAGAATATCATAATCAGATTTTCCTAATTAGGTGTAATTATGAATATTATTCCATGCATAAATAAATTTCCAAAAAAAAAATTAAGACTACCATTCAGATTTTAAAGTCAACAATATAGTTTTTACATTTCATATATATTGCTTTGACTAATCTAATTCTCCTAATTAGGTATGATAATAAATATTACTTTAGGAATAAATATCTTTCCATGTTTTCAAAGACAAACAAGTATTTTATATATTAGGAACTATTGTTAGTTATTTTCTATACATATATTAGGATTCACTAGTGTATATACTCATGTGTAACTTACTTAGGCCTTATTATTTTATTTTTGAACAGAAAGGATCTACACACTTACATTTGCTCTTGAAATGACAAAGGATTTCTTGGCTAGTGTGCTTTTATTGTTCTTAATTCTTTCCAATTTCAGCCATATGAGCAAATCTGTGGAAATGGAAAAACAACAAAGTGTGATTGAAAGGTATGCAGAAGTTCCTCAAGGATGCAATACTGCAGCAGATTGTACAACCTTTTGTAAATCTATTGGCTACAAAAGTTGTGGGTGTATTAATAAGCATTGTTGTTGCATTATTCCACCACCTAGTTTGTAAGAGAAGATGGTCCAAAACTTCTATTTTGTAGGATGTTCTTTGAATGAATTTTAATAAGAAAAAATGTGATGATTTATATATTTTATAATTGCTTGCTTTGTTTTAGAGAATTCTACTTATTTGTTGTGTATCCCGATAGTATGCTTCAAAAGAGTCTTCTTTACTTGTTTCTGGTTGAGAAATAAGAAAAATCGTTATCGACCCTTATTTAAATTAAACACCAATGCAAGTATATGTGGTCGTACAAGTAATTTAGTGATAAGATTATTGATTATCATTCCATAGAACTTATGATTAATCATTAACTAAACTAATGTCACGACTTGAAAATTGGAGAACTGATGAAATCTATCTCAACCCCAACCCATAGTTCCGCTAACCCAATAACACTTACAAAAAGAAGAGTAAAACACGCATAAGTAAAATTCAAAACAAATATAATTCATAACACGGTCATTTTAAAAATCCTCCTAAAACCCGGTGTCACTAATACAAGCCTCAAAGTGCATCAAAGTATGATAATAGCTACAACACTGTCTGAAAAATATGAAAGATATGGACAAAATAAGAGGGTAGGAGATATTTATCTACAAGGTTAATTTTCTAACTTTTTATTTGGTATTTCCCCTTTCTTTGTTGGGTATTATTTATTTAAATCGCATATGCAAAATGCAATTTGGGTATTTTTCTCTTAAGTTCAGAAATCATAATTTTGTGATTTGAGGGTCGATTCAAACTCTATTTTGACATCGTTACTGAAAAAAGATAGAAGCAGTTGTAATACCCAAGTTTCGGAGCAACAACTAGACAATTCAATTCATAAAAATGATAAACTAATCTGACTGAACACTCATCTTGTTGGAATTTTTGCATTCTCTGTCACTTCTTTTGGGGTACACATTTTGACCTAATATTTTCGTTGGACATTTGTATTTCAATACGGATATAGGTGGAATCGTATTCTCATTAATAGCATGACTTTGATAGAGTGAGAGATTTCTAAGAATGTTCCAAAAGGACAAGAAATCACAAGAGGACTTGTGGTGCATTTTGTCATACTTCGAGGTAGATTATGATTATTCTTGTAGATTTGACTTGGGTAATGACTTATCACAAAAAGATTTTATGGGTTCGTTGTATTGATGGGATTGAAGAGTTAGATGATTGAATTGATGAAGTGAAACCTAAGTTGGAACTTAGCTGAGAGATCTTATAACATTTAGAAGGGGAATCTGTTATGTTTTACTTTATTTTGTTGTGTCACATCAAACCTTTGATTAGTTGATGGCCTGCAGGCCAGTGGCGTAGCCAGAAAATTTGTGAAGGATGTCTAAGAATTACATCAATTAAAAAAAATGACGAATGGGTGTACTGAAATTTTTTAAATCAAACTACGTAATATTAATAATTAAATAATTAATGAACAAATGTACAAAAAAAAAAAATTAAAGTTAAACTACATAATCTAGTTTTAATGTGTATATTTAGTTTAATATAACGTGATTAGAAGGAAGGAAAAAAAGAGAAAAAAAGGAGAAAATTCAACTTAGAATGACATCATTTTTACGCTTCAAGCAACGAGGACAGTAAAACCAGACATGTAAAATAAAGAGTACAATCAAACAGGTTTTTTAAAAAAGAATTCTATATGGAACCTTTTTTGCGTTTTGTTGTTTTATATAAAATTTCAGGTTTATTTATTAACTTAAATTAAATAAAAAATTAATTTTTATTTAAAATTTTAATTAAAAAAGTCAAATCAATTAAAATTCTGATTGGCTGCAAAAAATTTAATTTTTTTCTTAAATTCTTAAGTTGTATCTAATTAAGGATTATTTTATCAAATAATATTAATTTTAAATTATTTCTAGTAGTAGATTTATTAACTATTATTTTGATTTAAAAAGTAACTAAAAAAACTCTTTTTAAAATATAAAAAATAGCATAAGACAAAATGTTGTTTGGTGAGAATCGAACTCGCGTCCACAAGAACCCCTGCACGCTACTTTGTCAGCCCCAAGAACCACTGGCTTGTACATACTTTATGGGTTCAGGGTGTCCAAAATATATTAAGTAGTCATTTAGAGTACCATTTTACTTATATATACGGTATAACGACGAAGGGTGTCCGGTTGGACACCCTGACACCACTATAGCTCCTCACCTGCTATAGGCATTGCCTAAGGGAATTTATATTAGTGACCTACCGACACATATTTGAAATACTATTTTGTATAACCTTTAATGCAGATATACTTTGCCCGAAACTATTTTCCTACACAATAAAACTTATTTATCCTTAGTATAATACATCAAATATCATATTGAACCATTTTCCGTCGAATGTAATTTTTTTTATTTCAACACTATAATACCATGCAAATTTTAAGTAAAGGCATGAACCATCCTCCATATGAATATCGATTCGAACCCGACAGGTTTAAGTTTGACTTAGTGTAAACGTCTAATAATAAGTGTGTAAAGGATATTTGATCTGAACAAGGGTCATAAAGGACTCCTAGTGTATGAAGAGCTTTTTGGCCTAATACCAAGAAAATGGAGAAAATGAGGTGTTCTTTCCAATGCATTCGACTGTTCATCAATCCAAGCTTTGTGCTAAAAGTTATGCCCATTTTACTACGCACTACATATTCTGCACGATCCACCGTGTGAAGTAGACGTCCGTCGGCACTTCAAGGGTAGAGCTAATGTTAAGGTTGCATGAGTTTTGATGAGTGGTAGATTTACACACATTTGAGGCTTCTTTAGTTCAACAATTAGTGTCCTCAATGTCTAATTATGCCCTATTCTAATGACATTTTGATTATTTGCAGCTATAAAGGCTAGGGACAGGGCAAGGCTAAATATTTGAAAGAAAGACCAAGAACATAGAAAGAAGTGTAAACTCCACACTGTATATTGCCTAACTAGAAGGGCAGATCACCTAATTGGCATGCACTCGCCCAAAGTGACTGTGCTCAACACTTGCCGAAAGCAAAGGGAGAACTTGATTACCATCACCGAACATGACAGGACTTGGAAGAAAAATAAATTCTTAAAAGACAAATAAAGGTGGTACTTAGTGATTCACTAAATGTGAAAGGCAAACTCAAATGAGCTCGCCAAGTGAGGTTCAAATACCTGAAGCCTAAAGCAAGAGAGAGGTGAGCTAAGAAGCAAATGGCGATCCGCTGAATCTACTTGGCAAGCCCGCCTAACATCGATAAAGTGGACATGCGGTGAATTTAGGGAAACTATAAATAGCCCAAAGGAGAGAGAAAGAAGTGTGTTGAATCCTTTTCTCGAGACTAGTCTTAAAAAAATTTCTTTAGAGTTTTAGAGTGAGAAACATTTTACCTTGTGGAGAACATCTTTAGTTTTGGTGTTTTCAACTTTACTTATGAAAAATTGACAATTGGAAGTTGAAATCAAAGTAGATGTTGCTTATAATTGCTTAATTTCATCTCACCCAGGACTGGTATCATAATAGCTACAATTTCTTTACACTTTGTGATGGGTGGCTAAAATCCGAAGTTTAGGGGTGCAATTATGGAGTCTAGTGTTTATTTAATGTAGTGGGTATTGTGTTTGTTGTTCATCCATGGATTTGATCTAATTAGCATGAGGTTAACTTATGAGTTAAGGTTGCAAACTTAATCCCACTTCCGATCTCCAATAGAAACTCCGAAGAGATTATTTGGAGTGGGTAATTAGTTTGATACATGCAATTAGGTTTGATGTATATAGTTTGCTTGAAAAAGAGATTATGGGTTGGATCTATTTGCCCTAATTTATGTTCGAAAGAGAGTATAGTGTAAGGTAATGGGTTGTTTTGTTATGCACATAGATGAGACCGAAAGGAAATTCTATGAGTTGATGCTATGAGATCGAAAGAAAATTAGTGGCATTGAAGATGATCCAGCCTATCCATGAATGTTTAGCACTATTGAGCAACACAATTACCCCTATGTGACATCGATTTCGAATCCCCGCACCTATAGATTACTTGTTAATTACTTGAATTTCTGAAATTTTAGTTTATTTGTGACTATTGATACCAAAACCTTTTTCGTAAATTTGGTGGAACCATCCACCCATGTTCCTTACCTGCTATACATAAATTGATTTGCATTCTCAATTTCTTGATAAAATTCTTTGCACCATATCACTCTCCGTGGGATTCGACCCCGACTATTAGTTGGATATTTTTATTGACGATTGTTGTTACTTTTTGAATTTGTTTTAGAGAGTAGTTTTAGTGCTATCAAAAATGGTTTTGTTTCTACCACGAACATGGATCTCCAACAGGTAAAACACCACGAACGCGCCATAGTCCCGCGAAGGCGAACAACCGAACAGTTCTAGATAATAAAAGTCATGGAGTTAGCATATATGGGGTAGATTCTTCATTTCAAAGATCCAAAATTCTCTAGTTCTCTTCCTAAATTCCCTTCTCATCTCTCTTCTCTCAAGTCTTTAAGCTTTGTGTGTGGAGTTAGCATCTAAGGTATGTTTTCTTCCCCTCTTTTATTGAATTCTAGCATTGGTAAGTGCTTGATATGGTCTTGTTGAGTTGTGATTTAATCATGCTTAGTTTTTGAAATTGTAGGGTTGTTGTGTTCATTTGTGGTTTTCCATGATGGGTACTAACTAAGTTAGTGTTTTGGCTGCAATTGAGGGCGTGAATTATGTGAAAATTGTGCCTAAAATATTGCTCACTGCCTTTTTGTCAAAATTCCTAAGCCAAACATTTGAATTCTAGGGAAGACGACTCTGTGAATGCGCACTAGGAACCGCAAACATGGAGGAATCTGATCTAAGATTCTCTGTGAATGTGCCCTAGGGCCCACGAATGCGGAGGAATCTGATCAAAGGATCTTTGCGAATGTGCCCATCAGTCTGCAAATGTGGATTCTTGTTGTGCCACAAACACGGCCCTCCTCCACAAACGCAGAGGAGACAGTGATGGCAGACAAATACAGTAGCTTTGTATAGCTTAGCTCAAACCTTTTTTGATGATTCATATAGCTTAAATACTTCCTAATGCATTGTTTTAAGTGTCTTCAACAACTTTTAACATGTTGGCTTTATTTGTAGGTATTTTGAGCTAAAAATAGCTTTCGAAACCAATCCAAATTATCAAGAAATGGCTCTAGAAGTTGAGGAGGAAGAAAATTACGATGAGAGCAGGTCCTTAAAGGCAAAATGTTCCCAGAAATATGAGAAAGGCATAGCTTGGACAAGCTCAAGTAAGGGTAATGGACTTCTATGGCCAGTTGATTTCTAGAGGTTGGATATGCTTTGCTGATGAGCCTATCAAGGCTAATCACACGCTCGTGGTAGAGTTTTATGTGAATGCCCTTAAGACCGACTTTGGTGGAGTGGTGGTTACCATAGTATGAGGTGTTCAAGTATACTTTTATCCAACAATAATGCCCTATATGGACTCCCGGATGCTAATAATGAGGGATTCAGAAACAAGTATAAAGAGTTTGGCAACCAGTGGCTTGTTGACAAACTGTATGGTGGTTAGCCTCCGGAGTGGTTTACATCGAACCGGGGGGTTGATTCTCATGGGTTCACACCTGGTATGCAGTCTTGGCTATCTATCATATATGCTCGGATCATCCTTTTCACCCAACACTAAGGTGACGTTAGACAAGGTTGTGCTTATTACTGCTGTTATGGATGGAATGGAGATTGATGTTGGTAGATTGATCGTGGACTATATTGTTGAGTGGCTCTGGGTAGAGCCAAGAGTATCCTATTCCCATCTCTTATTATCATGTTGTGATATGATGTTGGGGTGATAAAACGCCCTACAAATGAGGCACCTCTCCTCCCATATCCATGAGGTCTGAGAGATGATGGCGAGCATTCGTCTATGGGTGTTCCTCCACTTACCATTGCTTATGTAGTTGCTGCTCAAAAGGATACGTCTGGAAGGCTTGAACATTTGAATTGGAGGCAAGGCAACATCGAGTAGAGGCAGAGGACACTCCAAGAGAATGAGCAGACAAAGAGCAATTTCTTGAGAGAAAATACTTGACCTTTGTGAAGAGCACTTTCTAGGTTTTGGGGTTTTTCAACTTTGCTCTTGAATTAAACAAATTGAAGTTGAATCCAAAGTGGGTTTACTTCGAATTCTAATTGCATAATTTCATGTTACCCATGGCTTCTTTCATGGACAGTATATTTTCTTTGCTTTTTGTGATGGGTGGCTAAAACCCCAAGATCTAGGGGTACAATTATGAAGTTGGGTGTTGATTAAATGTAGTGGTTATTGTGTTATGTTATGGTTTGTTGTTGTTCATACATAAATTTGGGCTAATTAGCATGAGGTTAATTTATGGTTTAAGGTTGCAAACTTAATTCCTACTTCTGATCCCTAGTCGATGCTCGAAAGAGATCAATTGGAGTGGGTAATTAATCTAATACTAGAAATTTAGGTTTGATGTCTGTAACTTTCTTGAAAATAGATGTTATGGGTCGGATCTATTGTAACACCCCGGATCCGAAAGAGGGCAATAAGGCAAAATTCAGGAACTGGCAAGTGCCAGCCACGATGGCCAACCACGGCCCGTGGGTAGAATGACGGATCATAGTGTGGTCCATGGACTGGTCATCCTCAGGATCATTAGAGGCTCAGGACCACGGCCTGACCAACGGACCATCGGTCAGACCACGGTATGTGGTTAAGGTCCCGTGGTTCACTAGTCCAGAATTCAGCTTCACGTTGGGAAAGGAAGGGACACAGTGTGCCATTCAAAGCGCCATAGGGTAGTCCATAACATGTCACCCAACGCGTAGTGACATTAAAATTTTGATCCTCTAACGTTTGGGGACATGTGCAACACGGATTACAATGTGGGGTCCCTAAAATGTAGTGCACGGTTGATATAACCCAAATTACACCCCAAATATAAATAACGATGTCAAAATATAGTAATCCAACTAGGTTAGTATCAAATTCCAAAATATAGTAACTTTTGGGACTATGGAAAAGCCCCTTTCGTTGTGGCGGACCAGTGAATGGTGATTGGATGGAAACAAAAAACACCTAATTTATGACATACCTAACACATGATCAAGAGATGTCAACTTGACAAACAATCCTTTTCCAGTTTTTATTAACTCATCAAACTATGGAGACTTAGATAAGGGTATTATGACCTAACCGCCCATAACGAGGGAATAGGTTATTACAAGACACTTTTAACACCTACGATGCAACATTCCTACATTACAAAAATAAAAATAAGAGCACAAGCATAAGAATACATAAAACCTGTTCCTAAGGAAGTTGCTGCTATAGTTCTCGAGTTTTTAGGTTGATTTTTCTTCGTGAAGCTGTAGCCTATTTACTTTATTAGAAATTTTGAAGTAGGTGTTTGTTAATTAAGGTGTACAGGCTTAACAGGTGTAGTTGCATCTAAGAAGGGTAAGGTATATACTAGAGTTACAAAGTTCTTCTACTTTAATCTCCCAAATGGAAGGTTAGCTGATTGAGGATTCAATATTGATTTATTCAAAGATGCTCCTTTTGAAATTCGCAGAACTATCATCACCTATGGTTGATTAAGAAAAAATATTGGTTGTAGAGTTATAATCTAAAAGTTTTAATTTAGATTTGAGGCAAATCTTATACTCACCCTGTCCAACAATACTTGTCCACTATTGACTTTGCACACTTCTTAAGAAACTATAATATAGAAGGGTAATTTTACTATTTCACACTTTGAATATAATAAATACAATATGTTGAAAATGTAATAGGGAAATGACTATAATTAATGATAAGGGTAAATTAGGAACTAAGTATAAAATTATCAATTGATTTCAAAAAATTAGCAAGTATTGTTGGACATCCAAAATAGCATAGTGAACAACTATTGTTGGACGGAGGGAGTAAGAGGTAGAGATGTAACTTTTACTTCTTTTAGTAAGGAATCTTTTAGGGTAAAATTCCTTATATTAATTACATCCCACACTTTACTTTCTTGTTAGATGTTTGGTTCTTCAATGCATTAGGTGACAAGTGGACGGCAATGAATCTCATTTCACAAGGAACACCATACGTTATTGTCAAACCAAATAAAAAGGACTGTGTTACAATAATAGAAGACAAGAATAGAAGCTCGAATCATATGAATTGATTTGATATTAATTACATATTAGAAAATCTTAAACGATTCTTTAAATATATGTATACTAAGATGACTAAGTCATGTGACATGAAAGAATGAGACTTGTCCTTGAATTGTAGTAGTTGATCAAGTTACAAGTAGAAGCCATGGACTTATTATGTAAAGTGTCGTTTGCTCTCATTCAGTTGCATTGTTTAAATTATACCCCCTTTACTTGTCAAATTTTTATTTGGTACACTATATATAATGAGTTTACCATTTTACCCTTATTAATTGATAGAGACTTAACCATATTTACTCACTACATTTTTCAAAGATATTAACTCATTGTTAATAAATTGAGGGTATAATAGGAAGAAAAAAAAATCATGTTTGATTTGTCAAAAATGACAAGTAAAAAAAAGAAATCAAATTAGAAAATATTTGACAAGTAAATAGAGACAAAGGGGGGAGTATTAGCTACAACTTGCTAGAAAATTAGTTCCCTTTATTAAATAACATGACAGCTAACAAAGTTCAATGAACAAATACTGCTGTCCAAGAAAAGTTCTATGCAAGCAGGCTAGCTCTTTCAAGTGAAAATCTTAATCCACTCTATTATTCCCGTGATATTAATAGTGTACTCATCAACTTGATAGTCAAAATTAGAGTTGAGTGACTCAACGGTCACTTAACTTATACTCTCTAGTTCATATTTTTTTTAAAGCAAATTTACCACTAGACAGTGTCTAGCGGTCTTTTATTATAGGGACAAGTGCAAGTAAGGGGGGCTAGGCCCTACCTTACTAATCCTAATGAAGTACCTAACTTCTGCTACCTAACAAGCATGAAGAAAATAAGAGCTATAGAGAACTAAGTATTTTTTTATCATCACAGAGTTTGTAATACAGTCCAGGATGATATTACAAATGAGGATGCTTAAATAATGTAAAAATATGTCTATCAAGAAGAAAGTTGAGTTACCAACCTCAAACTTTCTATTACAAAAGAATGAATTAAAAAAGATTGATTGCCCATCAAAAGTAACTTGAAGTATTTTTCTCGTATCTTCTTCTTCAAACCTATCCAACAACACTTGATGATTCATACCTTCTTTATGGATTTATTGGATCTAGTTGAACCTATTGATACTGTCAAATAGTTTTGCTTTGCCTGTCGCATCGGTAGGTGCCTTGGAACAAACTCCTCAGTCATTTTACCGTCCCAACTATGTTGTCTTCCATGTGTCTTCTTTTTGCTTTTGTTGCTTCCACTTCTTTGTTGCCTAGGTGATATATCCCCTTCCCTAGCCACTCTATCAAAGCAAATGTCGAGAATATTGTCTTCCTCATCTTCATCAAGAGAATCCTCACCCAAATCCACTCCATCTTCATCAAGAGAATCCTCACCCAAATCAATTGTATTTGACACTAAGGCACTTGACTCATTCTTCTCTTCAAGCACACATTTAGGCACAAATACGGGAGCTTCTGGACTTAATTTGCTATTTAAAGAAGGTGGTGAGACTTGTTTTTCTTGGATCAAATCGTTGTCATTCTCTGTTAACCTTACTTGCTTTCCAGTAGTCTTCAATAAAACATCAAAGTTATTCGAACATAATAGGTCTCTTGAGGCATTACTAGTATCTTGCCTCTTCTCACTGTCATGACAATTCTCAGTCGGACCCTTTTAACTACATGGAGAATTATTTTTACTAGTAGGGGAAAGGATCCGACTACTAGTTGATTTTTTGTGTGCAACCAGTGTCCAGTTTTTAGTTGGATTCTCGTTTTCAACTTGCAAAACATGTTGCCCAGAATTTTCAGCATTTTCAACATCAAATGTATCCATTAGTTTTTGTCCTGAATCCACTAATTTTTTCCCTGAATTAACTCGTGGTGCATCAACCCCAACTCTTGGTGTTCCCCCTGCATTTTTAGTTGCATTAGACATCAAATTCAGCCCAACTTCTTTTGATTGCACCTCATTAGTAGCAGTCTGTTGGTTATTGCAATCTCATTTGTTTTCAGTAGTTGTTTGAACACCAATATTACTTGTATCAGCATCCATTGAGTCTACACGATTTTGCTCGGAAGTGGAAGAAACCAATTGTCAATCTAAAAAAGTAGCTTTACTTTGATTGACATCTACAGTCTTTCTTTTTTCATTTAATATTTCTCTCCCATCCCTTTGATACATTTCACAATCGGTAGTACCTTTTAAAGCGCCTTCAATGGTATCATCAATTTGTTTGTTATTTTGATTTCATTTCGAGATCAAAAAACAACTATCTTCATCATGACCTTGGTGCTTACAATAATTACAATATAAAGGTAGATTATCATATATAATCTCCTGAAAACCCTCTATCAACTTACCAGATTTTCCATCCACAAACTGCAACCTTATACGATTTGGAAGCTTTTCCATTAGATCAAGTATAACCTTGACCCTAGTCGATCTAGGTCTTGACTTGATTTGAGTTGCTTTATCTATAGTTATTGGTTTCCCAACTGTTGATGCTATAGACAACAGAGACTTCTTTGCAAACAAATCTGGAGATAAGTTCGGTAAAGAAATCCAAATCATAGCTAACGTCGTTTCCTCCTTAGGGTTATATCCAATTAACCATGGAAAAACCCTACATTGGTGCTCCTCTCCATTGTAGAGAAGATAATTAACTGAGCGAGATAAACCAAGTACATAATCTTCCTATTGATCAAACCTCAACAAAATTTGTCTTGGAGCAAGTAAGCCAATTAAACAATTGCCTATGGTACCAAGATGTTTCGATAAAATTGACCTTCATACCTTCAAATCTGGCGCACCATGGGATAATTTAAACACCATTGCTTGATGTAATCCCTCTTCGATCATAAAGTCTTGCCTTTCCTTCATTGAAAATGTGATAGTAGGTTCTCCATGAATTATTTCGATTGATTTTACGATTATTTTTTAGTTAATTAGGGCAGATTATTTAGGATTTATAATATTGGAATTGAAAAGGGTGGCGTATGTGGTGGTTAGGGGTGGTGGGGCGGGCTGGACAGCCTCGAAAAGAGGTCGTCCAGTGGCAGTAGTAGCCATGATAGCTGCGCAGCTGCTGCCTATATAGGAGCCACCAGAAACCCTAGGTTGGCAGTTTTTCCGTCGTTGTATGATTTTTCTTAATAGTATTGGGAAATGTTATTTTTAAATGCGCCACATTTCGACTCCCTCTAGTTCATAATAATTGAATTTTTGAGTTCTTTTTAATGTTCAAAATGAGTTAATTGTCCAATCACTCCAATGTTTAAGAGAGTTGTAGGAAATTTCTTTTATTTTTGCCCTTTAATCACATTTTCAAGGTGATAAGTTCAAGAGAGCTGGATGTGTATATTGATGATTTTACTTTGAATTATTTTTAGTTTCAAGAATAGTTTGAAAATAACTAAAAGGTCAAAAATGAAAAATTGTGTTCACTTTATGTCCTAATTTTTCTTAGAGCCTGTTTGGCGTTGCTGTCAGGGGTAGGGGTGTCAATGAGATAGTTCGATTTTTAGAAAATTATATCATCCCAATTTTTCGGGTATTTTTTAATGTATAACAAAAAATAGATTTTTTAAAATCATCCCAATCATATAGGTTTTTTTCGGTATCAGTACGGTTCGGTTAATTTTTGTTTTTTTTTTTTTTTTGCTTTTAAAGTATCACCTCAAAATATACTTCTATTAAAATATTATTTTTGCAAGTATGTTCTCGAAGAAGCACTTCAATTTTTCACCAAGAAGTGAAGAATGTAAAATTTTCTTATCGTATTGTTTGATCTTAAGCATTTAATAGGAGTGCTTGCATAGCTTTTGTCGTGTTGTTTGATGGAGTATGTATTATAATATCTTTTAATTATAAACCTAATTAATTTAAGACTAATTAAAAAGGAAAGACCCATAGTCATCCAGTCACTAGAGTCCTAAGACCCAAGTTATATTTATATTTGAAAAATATTATAAAATATAATTTGTAATGACCCTCCAGGTCATTTTCTTTGTTTTCGATCTTTTCAGAGTTTAGAGCTTTCCTGTAGCGACCCCAAGTGATTTATGACTTGTTGGGACTGACAGTTTGGTGTCGGGTCATTCGTTTGGATATGTGCAAGTTTCGGTATTTTGGAGCCTTTGAAACTTGAACATTTGACTTCGGTCAAAAGTTCAGGAAGATGACTTCAAAATACAATTTTGACGGTTACATCAGCTCCGGAAGGGCCATTTTAGGCTATGGGCATAGTTGGTTCGGACCCCAAGACTTTTGGTGTGAGTTTGTGTCATTAGGGGTTTTAACTTTGACGTTTAAACCAAGGTTTGACTTTAGTCGATATTTCTGAGCTAATCATGCTGACGAAATTCTCATCTGAGCACGATTACCAAGAATGTTGACCGAAATCAAACCTTGGCTTAAGTTTCAAAGTTAAAACGTCTAACAACACAAACTCACACCAGAAGTCTCAGAGTCCTAACCAACTATGCCCTAGCCTAACATGGCATTTCTGAAGATAATTAAACCATCAAAATTGCATTATGAGGCCGTCTTCCTGAACTTTTAATCGAAGTCAACTGGTTAAGTTTCAAGGCTCCAAAATTAAAAGGACTTTTGTCTGCAAAAATAAAAGGATAATTTAAGCTTGAAGGCACGAAAAGACGAGGACATTGGATCCGCATGCTCCGCCAGACCCTTAAACACCTTCTCGGATCAAACAACGCCATCACACAACTTAAGCAAAGAGGAAAATCCTCAAATTCACTTCCAAACTCCAAAAACTTCTCCAAATCCATTTGGGCTCCAACTATCACCCAACTGAACCAGACTTGCCTTGGGTTGAGTTCCTTGTTTTAGTGGTTGTTGTTACTCGACGTTTAGGTGAAGTTTGTTGTCCTTCCGAGCGTTATATTGTGTTGGTTGGTATCAAAGCTCTAGGTTGACTAGCATCATTGGTATGAGGGAAAATGCCTAGTAGAGTCCTGCGGATCGGTGCAGAGACGTTCTATCGTATCTTTGGGAGGCTATAGGGAATTCGTAGGATATTTTGTCTTTGACTCTTAATGTGTGATTTTGCTTTGCTTAGCCTCTAAAACTACTTCTATGGAATCTACTCTCTCCTAAATGGATAGCATGAAGCATTCAATAGGCGTGGATGGAGCATCAGCACATTCCACTAGAGTTTCAGTCCGTGATCAAGCTAGAAGGCCTCAATCGGGCATAGACCTTGAGGTCGGAGGCATTCTTCAGCATTCAAAGAGTTTGGGGGCAGCCCAGGCTTTGAAAGGGTCTTTAGCAACCTCGGTTCCTCAATATTTAGTGTTAGGAGGTTCGAGGACCTCCGAGGGTACACCTCAGATAGATGTGATTCTTGGTGCAGTGGGTGCTCCTAAGAGCAGAGTTGGGTTGGGTTGTCCCAGCAGGGTTTGTCGTCTGTTTCTCACTATGTGTTGGGATTTCTAGAGTGGGCTAGGCATAGCCCTACATAGTTCCCTTCAGATAAGAAGTTGAATCAGGGGTTCACTCTGTCATGCCCCAAGCCTACATTCTGGACGTGGTCGGCACTCGAGAACCATTGTTGGTCCCCAAATGAACCCTTGGTCTGGCTGACTACTTAGCGAAAGACTTACTCAAGCAATGATACGCTCAAAATAGAATTAAATTAATTAAACTAAAACACTCATCACATAAAATGTGGGAAATACTCAATAGAATTACTTGGACTCTGCCTATCTATGAAGCATACAATATTAAAGAAGGATGGCGGGACAAAACCCACGACATCTCAAAACTACTAACTAGAAAGTAAATGTGAAGTTCTCCAGAATGCAAAGAGGCTCACCAAAATCTAGCTGAAGTGTAGAGTGATCTTAACAAAGCGTCTGTTGATGATCCTGAACACTTGTATCTTCATCATAAAAATATATAGGTCGAATGACATCAGTACATTGAATGTATGAGTATGTAATATAACCGAAGCAAAATAACTGAATGAAAGGACTGCAATAGATAAAATATACTCAAGATGGATGTAAAAAAATAAAGGAGTTAAATCATTTAAAACTTTACAAAGTAATTACTCATCTCTGAACTCAACACATAATAAGTGATATATTAAAATACACTTTACTGTATTGGAGATTCTCTAACCAACAACCATCACTATAAGCTACATAATGATACAACATCTCGCCCACGCTGACAGAACTGTCCTATATCGTGATGGGTATAGAACCACTCAACTAAGGGGATCCACTAAGCAATAAGGATTCATTTAAAAAGTATGATCCTTACACATGTTGGCAAGACATGGTTTATGAGGATTTTGAGTTGTCTAAACTCATCCCCATATCGGTGTTCAATACTATATATATATATATATATATATATATATATATATCATGTTCAAATGTATAAAATATATTATTTCTCTGGTTTGAGATAATTGCTCAAACTATCCTCTTAAAAAGAGGTAATGCTCTAAAATATCTCTCAACTCATAAACTCATTTAGAAATCAAACTTTCTCTTTTCTCACTTTACAAATGAAATCTTTGGGAAATACTTAGTTCCACTATACTCTCTCTCAAAACATCTCTTTAGACTCTACTCAAAACTCTTCTTTATTTTTCTCATAAATCAATTTAAGATAATGATTGGTTAAAAAGATTTCTCAATAAATAACTCAATAATAAGGTTCATACTGGAAAATAGACATGACTAATCAACTCAAGAATCTCAATACATTATATATAGCAACTCAACAATTAGGAATAGAAATTCGGAATTCAATGATACTACTCATCTCAAGAATACTCGAAATCAAGGATAAAAATCCCAAATTACTCTTTCTTTGAATTTTGACATAAGTAGGAAGTGAGGACGAGCTATTCCAACACTATGATAGCCTTACATACTTGGGAAGAACAAATTTTTTGGTGAAAATGGTGGAAACTTGAAAAACGCTCTAAACCCTAGCTTTTTCTCTTCTTGGAACCTTGCTCTAATGATTTGAAGTGTTAAAGAACGTAAAAGGATGTTTAACATTGTGAAGACTCATAACTAGGTGTAAAAGAGTCAGGATTTAGGCTTAGGAGGGATGAGAAAAGTCTGAAATACCCTTAACTAACAGAAAACGTAAACCCCGGGCCCATCTGACGGAGGTCCTGAATTCCCATCGTGAGGTTGACTGTCCATCACCTTTCATCATCAAAGTCACCAGAAATACCTAAATTTTGCATGTGTGACGGGCCAGTTGACGACCTGTCAAGAGGTTGACTACCCGTCACCTGTCATCATCAAAGTCACCTGAAATTTCTGCATGTATGACAGGCCAGCTGACTGCCCGTCAAGAGGTTGACTGCTCATCAGGGCTGCCATCAACTTTTTTCTAATATGACAGACTCTAGTAAGATGGCCAAAACCTTTTACCCCAAACTCAAAATGAGTCAAACTCAGTGGCATTGGAAAGAGGACTCAAAATCCTTCAATTTGGTAGGTCATGGAACACCTAATTCATTATGTTCTGGGAGATATGATTGTTTGAAGTTGACCTAAGTAGAATCTTATGTCCAAAATTAATAGATAAGGAAGCTTTCAACTCAACTTTTGGGTTTTGGTGACCTTAATTCATATCCAAATTCATTCCAACACTAAAGAAATGACCTTTACACATATGAGCAATTTAAGAATCAACCCATATAACTTTACATGAAAATAAAGAATGGTTCGGATCTTAGCTTAGAAATTTTTAGGGTGCTACAATGGTTCATCATAGGGTTGTCTTTGCCACATCGTTTGGTATTGGAGCATCTCATATCAGTGGGTCTACATTTCCCTAGGTTGTGAGTCATGTGAGGGTTGTGGAGCAGGCGTGCATCGAGACCTACGGAGATAATGGTAAGAGGTCTTTCCATCAGTACAACATCAAGTAATGGAGTACTTTTCTAGGTAGGTTTCCAATTCATACCTTTTTCAAGAGGTATGGATTGGAGATATGGAAGATACATTGGTCGAATCTTCTTTAAAAAAGTTTTCATTTCTCAGAGAAATTCATGGACACTATCAATAACTGAGTGTGACGTCATTCCACTTTGAGGTGAGTATCATTTCAACATGGGGCATCTTTTTTTTGACCTATCAGGCCTATGGAGGTAGCATCTCAAGTTCCAGGAGGTTCTAAGGTAGGCTGTGGTGCCAGCGGCAGGCAGAGTTCATGCCAGACTTCTTATGGTGGTCATTCTAGACCTTCGGATGTTGGGTCTTATGTTTCTCCAGTTTGGTCTTCTCAACCAGTCGCTTTAAGTGATGGTTGATATGGGTATGGCGATATAAGCCACTATATTAGAGATTTTTGCAAGGCCCAGTGCAGTTGTCTATGGTTGGTTCTGAGTTAAGCAGAGGTAGACAGTGCAAATCACCACATTCATCACACTATAGAGGTTGGTATGATTGCAGTGGGTGTGACCACCGATCTAGAAAGTGCCTAGGCAGGCGTTCCTTTTCTAGGCATGGTAGACATTTGATACTCCCCGCGCTAGGGTGGTTGGACTTGTTTGTACCTACGAGGAGCTTAGTCATCATCCTACAACTTTTCCCCAGCATGGGACCATGATGAGAGGTATTCATTTAGAGAATTCACATGGGTTGTCAGCTCCTTCGATCAGAGGTGGTGTCTTTGGTGTTGCTAGTGCTACATCTGGTGTTCAGGTTAAGGTCGGGCATGCATTTTTCTGCAGCCGAGGCTACAGGTACCTCTTATTTGTGTGTGATTTTATGGCTTTATCCCCTTAGTTTCTATTTGTGTGATTTGGGGCTTTCGTGCCCACTCGAGTTTATTTGGCTTATTATCTATCATTGGCTTGTTATAACACCTTGATTTGAGGTTTATGTTTTGCCTCATGTAGTTGATTCCTTTTAGTAGTGGATTGACTAGGTTGTGTTGCTTCGATTGGGAGTAATGGTTGAGTAACTCTCTGTATCTTTGCCTTTATAGTCCTATTTTAGTAGTGACCTTGGGATTGTTGGGTTCCCTTTTTGCCACCCTTGTTGTCTGTTTTTGTTGTGATGTCGATCCTTGTTCAATAGGTGGCTAGACCAGCTTTATCCGGTGTGAGATTTATGTGTTGTAGGGCCTAGTCGGCTTAGAGGGATGACTTAGTTGTGTGACGTCCCTTTTGAGTAGTACTTGAGAGATTGCTAGATTTCAAAGTTGTGTGTTGGATAGTTTCCCTTCTTTAATTTGTTGTGGTATTCCTTTTTGGTTGCTTTGTTCCCTTAGTCTTTTCTTGATTGACGAGTTGCGTTTTTGCTTGTTCGGCCTTTATGGATTTGTCTGCTTCTTGTAGTCTTGGAGTTTGGTTATTGCTAGCTGGAAGTTGGGGGTGTGATCCCTTGTTGATTACAATCACTTAATGAAATAATTTTCCTTAACTGTTAACCACTACTAACTACTTCAACCAATAATGTTGATGATAGAGATAGTACCTCGAGGTCAGGGTCGTCTCAACCCCTAGGCTACTAAAGTCATCGCTTGGGGACCTTATTTATAGGGGCCTCCATTTTTTTAAAAAAAAAATTACTTATAAATGTTGTTTTTTTAAAAAAAAAAGAAGGAATTATATGTAATATGAGTGCTATAATTTCTACTAAGGAAATTGCATATGAGATGAATATAGAACCTGAATTTCGTCATAAATAGTTTATTGAAATATTGATAATGAAATCACAAAATCCCTTGAAATTAGAGTTGATTACTTTATATCAAACTATTTTTTCACTTCAAAATAGAATTGAACCAATTGAAGCATATGAAAATATTTTTGGTTTCTTATTTAGTGGTAAATTGAGATCACTAGATGATGAGAATTTAAAAAAATAAATTATTTTAACCTTAAACTTTATTTAACACATAATATATATATTCTAATATTGATGGTTTAAATTTATTTTTTGAATTAAAAGTGTTGAGAAAAATAATACAAGTGGAAGATAATGATCTAATGAAAATACTCAATCAAATAAAAAGACTTGATTTTTTTGTAAATAGACATATTGCTTATAAAATAATGTTATCAGTTCTTGTAACCGTTGCCTCAGCCCAAATAAGTTTTTTGAAACTAAAATTGATTAAATCTTATTTAAGATCAACACTCTCTCAAGAGAGATTGAATGAATTAGCTATATTATCAATTGAAAAAAATTATTAAAACAAATCAATTATAAACAGTAACTAATGACTTCGAATCTAAAAAAGCTAGAAAAGTAGATTTTAAATAAAAGTATATGTGATGAAGAAAATAAAATATTAATGCCCCTCTCTTAAGTTTCGCTTGAGGCTCCCAATCTTATTGAGTCGGACCTGCTCGGGGTACATCAACACACTTGCTAAGTTCATTCACACTAATAACTAATTTAAATAGATTGATAATATAATATATTGTGTTTTTATTTTTCATCTTTTAGTCCAACAATTCAAAAACACATATCTCTTCATCTTTGCTTCTTTCGTTTACGGTTTTGCTTCTTCTGCTTATTGAATAAGTCCACAGTCCACACACATTGATCATATATGTAAGGTTGATTCTTACTAATAGTAATATGTTTCCAAAATTTGAAGGTTGAAGGGGCGTGACACTTGAAGATAGGTGCACCCCTAACATTTGGGACACTTTTTCTTATTCTAGGGATCTCTTCTCTTTAATTTAATTCCAATTAACTGTTTTTCAAATAAGAGCATCTCGATTTTTGATTCTTTTTTCACCAATCCGAATTGAGTTTTCTTCAGGCAAAATTAGTAGTCTGCATGCGAATTCAGTCGAACTCAATAAATTTTGCTCAAACAATATATTTGTGTTATTAAATATGTATAACTATCAGATTTGAAACTCAATTATTATCAATCAAAGTCTTCATTATAAAATTGAGAACCCATTTACTTGAACTCTTAGTTTTGCCGTTGATTACTCATAGACCATGTAGATGCGCATTAAAAGATTTTTTTTGTTGTTGGTCCTTATGAGAGAGAAAAACAATTGTTGGTTTGTTGGTGGGTGTTGCTTGTAGAAACTTCATAGGCGGCCACTATTGTAGTTTGAAATTTTAAAATTTGAAAATTAAATTCTATTTCAAATGGGTATTACCAGAAAAGATTAAATACGTATTGAGGAAACTGAATCTGTAATGTAGGGTGATTTGATGTGATTTTTTTTAGGTGTTTTGGATGGATTTAATCCTTGGTTTCAAGAAACAAAAAAAAACTGAGTCAATTTCTGTATAGTAGTATGTAATATTGTATAGTATAGCATATGAGTATATAAACACCTCTTTTAATTTTGTATTACATTGTGTATTGGGTGTATAATATTTTATATCAAAATTTTAACAATATTATTATAAAAACATTACCAAAACTTTGTGTATAATGTTTTATACTGAATTTAAAATTTTGGCTCCCTAAATAACGATAAAAACATTTTTCTATCGAGAATGGGCTATTATATTTTTGAGCTAAAGATTGCAATATAAATTTCAGACTATATTTTTATAAGGGTAATGTAAAATGGCCAGAAAATTTAGCTAAAATTTGGCCAGAAATTTAAAAAAATTATAATATCTTTTTTATTTTAAAATAAATTGATCTTTTTTCCATTTTTTAGTTAAAATGTATTAACGTTAAAAGGGTAAAAATATTTAAAAAGATAAAATATTATTTTGACCAAAATTTCTGGCCAAATAGATTTTTTCCTTAAAAATCGAATGATGGTATGTTATTGGATGCACGGGGGGAGCATATTCACGTGACTGCCTAACAAACATTCACGTTGAGACTTAGTCTCCTCTCAAAAGTCAAAATGAAAACGAAGGCAAGTGTAGACTGGGCCACCAACTTTCCCATCATTTTATTTTTAATTACCACTAAAATAATTTCACAAATCAAATGGTACATGGGCGGAGTCAGTAATGGAGTCAAAAATTTTATCAAGAATGATCAAAAATAATAATGTGTGTGTGTCAAATCTAAAACTCCTTCATTCAAATGGATATCTATTACCACTACACGTTAAAGAAATAGCTTTTGTCAAATATATATAGTAGCTATAGCTACACCGCTGATCCATCTTAAGAGAAGAATGGTCTAGTGTATATTCTTCATCAAAATATTATATGATATAATGAATGCATTTTTAATTTTACACACCTTTAACACAATTAAAAAAAGAAATTTGCATAATCTTTCTGGCTCCACCATGAAAATAATAGCTAGTCACTACTCAGTATACTACAAATATATAAACCCCTTCTTGTGTATTTAGTAAAATTTACTTTTATTAATTTTACGAATAAATTAAGTCATAAAATTATTATTTTTATATTAAATTATTTCAACTTTACCGACTATAACTATAAATTGAAATTTTATTTTTGTTAAATTAGAGTAACTGAATTTATTTTTGCTGAAATGTTGATTTTTTGACGTAGAACTTTCATATTTGTCCTCTTTATTTTGGCATTTGCGTGCTTCTTTTCTGTCTTTTGCTTTACAAATATGGGTAAGTTAAGAAAATGACACGTGAATCTTTTGTTTTTTTGTCTTTTGCTTTGGTATTTATACTTACTTTTTATATAACTTAGACAAAATCAATAATTATAGTAGGAGAAAAATATATTTTTTAAAATCTTTTGATATAATGAATTACATTCAATTATATTTTATATAATAATATAATATTGTTATGACTCTAGTCTTATAACGAGAAAAGTTCATGGCCATATACACAAATTAATCAGAGTGTCTCGTTGTTAGATAAAAATGCCCCCTCAATTTTAATTTATATGAATTTTTTTTAGTAAGATTAAAAAGAAATAATATATTTTTATATTTAGTAGTAATTTAATTTTAAAATATATATTTTATTTTTCATGAAATAATTTATAAATATACAAATATCTATGACTTAATTATAAATCACAAAAACAAATTTAAAAAAATTTAAACTTCATGTCAAAGTAAATTACATTAAATAAATTGAATCAAAAAATAATAATAAGAAGTAAGTTTTTTTAAAGAAACGTAATTAATTAAACAGTTCATAGAGTAACTGGGGGGGGGGGGGGGCAACTTATTTTTATGCCAAAAA
>JAJOOR010011413.1:0-65885 GCA_036250505.1 Solanum acaule
AATCTCTTCTCATTTAAACCCAAGACAACAAGGGGGGGGGGGGTTGCCAGTGACACTATGGCAAACCCCAAGAATGAAGTTTGAGTGAGGACTTGTGTCGTGCTACGACGGTTACTAAGGCGCTTCTTGTGAGGCAACCCAAGTTTTTATTTTCTTTTATTTTGTTTTTGAAATAATCGTATGTTGATTGTGCAAGTTGAAGTGTGGAATGTGTTTGAAAAATACAACTTGGCAAGCCAAGATTCTGGTCGGTGACTCGATGAAGGGATCGGCGAGCTAGACTTGCACCACCGTTGGACTCAAGAAATCAAAAGTTGGAGTCTGTAAAACTCGGCGGGCCTATGGACAATTCAGCGAATCACCGAACAGGTCGGCGATCCCGACTTTGTCCGCCGTTTGGACCCCCAAATTGACTAGAGGTCCTGTAAAACTTGGCGAAGTAAGTGACCACTCGGCATGTCACCATGTGGTTTAGCGAATAAAAATAACATCGTCCTAGGGGTGCGAACTGGACGGTTCTTAAAAGGCCAAAGGTTTAAAATTTCAAACTCATTCACATTCCCTCACTTTTTAACTTCATACAATCACACCTGCACTGTATATTTTCTATATTTTTGCATTTTAACGCTCGTTAGTCATTGATCATGTGTTCAGAGTTGGATACTTTGCCGCCTAACTTTACAAATTCTTAAAATCAGCATTAAAGGTTGGTTTTCCGAACCCCAAACTCGTATTTAACAGTTAAACTCAAATGCATTATTAAGAAATGTGTTGATGTGTGCTGGGGCTCTCTAAAATCGTAAATGTACGCTTGTGTGCCTGTTTTAATTTCGATTTAATGCCCAAAATGCATAATTGTTAATTTCCTAAGTTTCGTGCTTTAAAATTTATCGAAATCTTGTGGTTTGTGCTTTATTGGTATTAAGTCTAGTTGGGTAAAGTTTGAGTAACCCAAATTGTGCTAAATGACATGCTTTGCCTAATGATGGAGCATTTGACGTCATTCTTTAGGGCTAAAGTCATCAAACGACCAATTTTTGCCAAACCGGAGAAAGTCTAAGTACTTCGGTGGCATGGGTCTAGTGGGTATGAGTCTAATTGAATATGTGTATGTGTTGATTTAGTTTTCGGGGGCTATGGGGTTGATTTTGGAAGAAGGGGTTGAAATTAGGCACGTTGGGTAGTTCGGTGAGCTTGGTCAAGCTCGCCGAACCACTCGGCGGTTCGCAGAAAGCACCCTAGATTGCCTTTAAATTCTTGCAATTGTTAAGTTTGGTATTGTAACTTTCGGCAAGAAGCCTGAGATCGCTGAGAGCACTCGGCGACTCACTAAAAGTCTTTTTCGATTGCCCTTTCTGCCTCCCCAACCACTAAAATACACGGTAACTTTCAGTGAGCTTATCTGTGCTCGACGAATGGTGTTAGTGATTCACTAAAAGGCCCTTCTCATCACCGACAGACCATTTTTCTTGAAATTTTGAAGCCAATCCTTTCGGTGAGCCCGATTTGGCAACTCACCGATCGGTTCGACGAGTCTGTCTGCAACCTATTTTCAGAAACTTTTCTTGAACTGTTCTTAACATTGACGGTGTTTTGCAGATATGACTAGACCAAAAGTGGTAGGTAGAGACATACTGCCCCGCAAGTGAGCAAAGGGGATTATCATAAATGAGGATGCAGCAACATCTAAAGTAAAGGCCACAAAACTGCCTACCACCATGGAAAAGGCAAAGGGAAAGGTAAGGCACCTCCTCCTGCATCACCAGAGGTCAGCTCCAATAGTGAGGAGATTTATGGTAGTCACCTTACCAATTCTGAGAATAAGGGTACACCACGATCCTCAGGCTGCTATTTCAGAGCCTAAGGATAATAAGCTACTGATGGCCTGGAGTGCTGAACTACGCTCCAAGAGGATGCATGATCAGTCTACGATCTGGGTACCCTAAGATACTACTCCTCCTCCTATTCTAGATCAGGCTGTTGTCCTAGCATCACCGGTACATGGTCCTCCTCCTGGGTCAATGAATAGACCGAAGGCTGAGGGATTGAGGAGAATATTATTGAGGAGAAGTGGTTGTCTTTAGATGGCATGATTGATTAGTACCCAGAAATCTATCGCATCTTGAAGTCACACAAGTTTCAGATCTTCACACAATCCCCATGGCTCTTACATTCCCAATTGGGTTCGAGAATTTTACACTGCTTACGGAGCACTAGTGCCACAAAGGAAGAAGTAAGCACCTAAATTAAAACTGGTAGAGTATGTGGTTGTTCAGGGCACGAAGGTAAAGTGTGATAGTGATGATATAAATGAAGTTCTAGGATATACAAAAGATATTGATGATGACTGTCAATACTTGATAAAGACAAAATCATTGAAGAATATGACAAAATGGCTTGCTTCTCTATTATAAAAGAAGGACCTCAACAACGAGGTACTGGTTTGGCTTCATTAGCATCACTATCATGTCATCCTAGAATGAGTCCATTATCTGCCACGTGAAAGCAACCTTCCTTGGTTGCATCATTGATGGGACAAGGCTAAACTTGGGTATGCCTATTGGCCAAGAAATGGTCATGAGGGCCAAGCAGCGTCAAACTTCTCTTCCCTTCCCAATGCTGATTACCAAGCTGTGCAAACGAGCCTGACTGCCCTTTTATGGGAAGAAGGATGTGGAAGTGACTCCCACCTCCTCTACCAACATGCGGTGGATTGAGGTTGAGGACCAAAAAATATGAGGCTGAGAAGAAGAAGCCAGCCCCGAAGGAGTTGTTGATACTGACACACTACCTGCAGAGGCAACATTTCCTACTCCAGCCCCTGGGCCTTCCGGTATATCTAGTGATGTACCTTCTATGACTCTCGGTTCCTTTATAGTTCCCCTGCCTCCTAGGTCTACTACTGCTCCTTCCCAACCTCCACTCACCCAGGCTGCGATACTACGAATGGAGCATTTGGCCCATTCTACTGATAGGCATGCCTCCAGGCTTGAGGCCACAATTCCTGGCATGATTGAGGGGGCCCTTGTTGCTACTGTGACACCCTGAGTGTGACTATTGATGCCCTTCCGGTAAAGATAGTGGTGTGTGAGCGAGACCAATGGGCCACTGATGAGGTGACGACTCTAAAGGATGCAATTCGTAAGCTGAGGAAGGATGTAGACCAGCTGAAGTCCACAGACATGTCCATGATTTTTGAGACTGTGGAGATCCCTAATATGCCAACTAATATAGATGTGCTTCCGGATACCACCGGAGATGAGGTTCGAGCTGAGGAGGTAGCTGCTGCCGAGTTTGAGGATGAGACCAATGAGGAGTAGGTTGGTGTTGATGAGGAGGCTACTTATGATGGTCTCACAGATTTTGAGGAGGCCATGGTAGATTTAGCCAGGTAGATTTCATTGGCAGACATCACCATGGCTGGAACGAGTGCTGCTAATGTGATATCAGGCACTGATGCCCCGACAGATGGAGTGACTATGTAGACATGACCTTTCTTTACCTCCCTCTATGTCACTTTTATTGACTCTTTAGTATTTTGTTGCATTTGAGGACAATTGTTTTTTTTTTGTGGTGGGGTGAGATATTTCCATACCTACCTGTTATGATTATCTTTTTTATATATATTGGGTTTTTGTGTTTTGATATTGTGTTGTGGATGTTTGAGCTTGTGGCTCCATATTATGAATGCATATCGGTTTTAACCCCTTCTAAAAAAAATTCCACCTTTTGTGTGTGATTGTTATCAGTTATGATCAATACCGATGACTTGAATAGGTCTCTTAATCGAACATAAATGAATGCGCGACTACGATGAGGCCAAATGAAGTTGCATATATAATATGTGAATTTTTGCATCTCGTTTTGACTAGTCGGTTATCTAATTGAATCTCTTGTGATGAACATTGCACACTAGTGAAAGTGTGTAGTCTTGATTAATATTGGTGCCAATACCTTGTGTGATGAGCTTACCGGGAACCTTGTGTGGTGACACCTACAATTTGCCCCATTGGTCCGGTTGACTAAGTGATGCAGGCACTTGAAATAATCGTAGGAAACAACTTTGAAGAGTTAAAGAAGTTGACAATATCTCTCTCTTGTGGCCAACCTTGTGAGATGTGTGAACTTTGCTTGAACACCCTTTGATCCTTAGCCTTTTCTTGGAAGAAACTTGATGTAATTGTAACCCCTCTTTGTCCATTCACCCATAATCCTCATGAAGTGTGGTTTGTTTGAGTAGTCAACTTAGGCCAAAAGCCTAAGTTGGGGTGTGGTGAAAAGAGAAGGTAAATCAAGAAGTGCAAAGGAATCCCCCTTTACCCATGGTTTTGAAAAAGATGGAACCCCTCCATACAATAAAAAGAAGAATGAAAAAAGTAAAAGAATGATAAAGTTGTGAACGTTGAAAAAAAAATGGGGTGTCCGGTATTCCATGAGAAGTGAATAATAGGGTGAATTTTGAGCATATCTGGAAATGTTGAAGAAAAGGAAAGAAAGTGATGATCATACCACATTTTATGACGATAGCAACCACTGAACCTAAATGACCATACCTTTACACTCAGCCCCGTTACAAGCCTTGAGAAGACCTTTTTGATCTTGAGTAAGCTGAAACGAATGTTGGTTGGAAAATAAGGGCAAACCTATGGGAGAAGTCATGTTGTGTTCTTCGTTGTGAGTGTGAGAGTTTTATGTGATTCTGGAGCTATAAAATGTTTAAGAATAGTGTGTGAATATGGAATCATTCTTTGTGTGAGGGAATTTGAGTACCTTTGTTGAGCTTCAACTTGCATTTGAAGAAAGTATTGTGAACTTGAGAATCTTTGATAATGGTGAGTCACAACTTAAACCTTTGAATGCACAATTGATCCTTGCATGAGTAAGTTGACTCTTGTTGTGTGCATTCATGATTATGTCTTTTGTAGCATTGTTTGAGACAAACTTTTGGAACTGCTAACCTTGAGTTTTACTTGAGGACAGACAAAAGTTTAAGTTGGGGGTGTTGATGAGTACAAGATTTGGATTCATTTAGGGTTATATTTACATAGATTTAGTGTCCTCAAATGCTTATTTTGTGCCAATAACTGATGTAAAACCCTTGATTTCCAGGCATATGGATTGAGGAACAAAGCGAGGACATTAATTTGCAGAAAGGAACAAAGCGAGCTGAAAGACTGAAGAAAAACAAGCCTAGGGATCTCCAAGTCTACTTGGCGAGTCGCCAAATAGCTACTTGACCGCCTATATTTCCAGTGTGTGAAGCGCTAAAGGAAAGAACCATGTTAGCGAGAGAAATGAGCATTCAACGGATCGCTGAGTGGTTTTAGAAAGTACTATTGGATCGCCCAAAGTTACGGACCTTGAGGATGCTGAAGGCCAAGGCTGTAGGGCGATGAAACGGACCAAAGGTGGCTCGTCGAGTGGATCGGTGAGCCCAACTTAATTCGCCGAGTGACTCTTCGCAGCAAATTTTTGGCAACTATAAATACCTTTTTGAACATTTAGTTTAATATCAATTTAATAGTATCTGAGTTCATATTTTTATTTTTGAGAGTTTTGAACAGTGAGCCAAGTTTTCTCTAGTTTTTCCTAAGCTTTGAAGAATTGAAGTTTTTCACTTTTGAGAAATTGGAAGTGGGTCTTTTAGATTCTTCGAATTAGAACATCGTAAGTACGAAATCAATCTTACCCAGTTGATGGAAACTCAATTTGGTAAAGATTTTTATCTTTTTACAATGTCTAGCTAAAACCCCAATTCTTGAGGTGTGATTATGGGCTGATTTAGTGTATGGTATTGCTAATTGTTCGTTTAAATGCTATTTAGAAGTGACTTCAGTCTTTAATTATGGTTTAATTTAAGAATTGTAGTTGCAAATGCAGTTCTACCCTTGTGTTATTGGTATGCTCGAGAGAGGTTTTAAAACTAAGCTTATCGATTGTTGGTCAGTGGGTATTGGGTTGACATGGGTTCAACTCGATAGAGTGAATCCTAAACCCAATTCCATACATTCAACTCGAGAAAGTGAATGGACTATGATGTGGGCTGTCCTTATTTTGCATGCTTGTTGTTGTTCGAGAGAAATCAACTTGATTCGGGGTAAATTGTTCGAGAGAAAATTTATCTCCTCTATAGCCTAGCTTACTCGCTAATATCTAGCTATTTTCTAATACTTGTTATTACCCATTTGTCTATATTAGCCTATAATCAAATCACATCCCAAGAACCCGTCTAATTATTGTTATTTCTTATTGTTTGCAATAAATAATCTAAACTAGAACCCCCTTATTTGACATTCGTGTCATCCCCTGATTTTAGTGATGTTTTTATTCGATAATGTTTATTCCTATGACAGAGTTGATCATTTTCACACCTCCCAATTGACTATTAAACACGTACCGCTCCCTGTGGGATTTGATTAACAATCGTTGACGGTTAGAACTGGATGAAGTGTCTTTGAAATGTTATTAATCACTGGCCAAAACTTAGGTTAATTAGTTAAAAAAAGAGCAAGTTTAAAAGCAATATGTTATCAATACTTGATAAAATATTTGTGATACGTATCTTAAAAATAAAATCCCTCATATTTGGCAACAAATCAGAAAATTAAATAAACCAAAGTAGATTAAAGAAACGTTTATCGAAAAGCTTTTAAGTGAAGGCATTTAGTTAATTTTTTCGTAAAAAAACTTAATGGATCTAATCAAGCTGTACTTATCTATTTTTTAAAATGATTTGAAAAAAAATGAAAATTCCACAAGACCCAACATACCTAATCTATTAAAGACTAAAGTAGCTAGTCTTAAAAAAGTAGAAAGGGCAAAGACCAAATATGTGTCATATCGTATAAAGTCAAAATATCAGCATGGACACAAACATAATAAAGTAATGACTAAAAGAGAAAAGAAATGAGTAGTTTTCCATATTTCTTTGCTACTTTGCCATGTCCATTTTGCATGAGCTTTTGAGAAGCGGGAGACACAAAGCGGAAGAGAGGATGCACTCTTCAAATATAGCAATGATGATGAGTCTTGAAATGAGACTACGTGTATGGTAGAAGTCTTTTATGAAGACTCCAATTAGCTTTGGAAGTATTCATGTTTATAAAGAGAGAGTAAGGAAATTAGTAAGACGATTCAACTTTAAATGATAGTGAATAAATCAAATATACAGCTAAGTAAAGTCATAAAGCGAATATACTATCCAAAACACGGGAAATGTCCAAATGCCTATCAAGATATTTCTCCTACAATTGATAACTTTAAACCAAACTCAAAACTACCAAGTCACCTTTCATGTCTTTTAAGTGCAAATTTAATACTCCACATTTCAATCCACGATTCTTCCACATTTTACACCGCCATCACTAAATAATTTAGAACAACACTTATATATAAAACTCTACTAAATAATGGATTGGGAGACGAACTTAAAATCTATATTTTTTGTGCGCATAGAGATTAAACAGGAATCTTCCGAGCATGCATAGGATCATAATTTTTCTTACACTAATTTTTTTTAACAAAATGTAACCTGCATAACATTTCTTACTTAGAAAGAACAACACTCGATCTCTTTGAAACATACTTTTACATATGAATACATGAATTGCAAAATTTTATCATATAAAGTCATCAAATAAAAATTTAACTTGGACCCACTAACTGTTTTCAATGGAAGATTTAATCACGAAACGAAACCTTTTCTTAAATGAATGACGGCTCAAATGTGAAAGGAATATGGCTTCAGATCTATACAGTGCTCTAACGATAACCAAGTATATTTTGTAGTTATATATAATTATAACTAAGTAAGTAAGTTAATGGAAAGTCATTATTTTCTTAAGATAAGAATAATAGTTTGTCACGGAGACAAAAAAAATAGAGAAAACGAGAGGTCAAATGTCACCTGTTGTAGGTGAGTGAAGAGCGAGGCCGATGTCTACTCGAATTTCCTCCTTAAAATCTCTTCAACTTGTTGTATGACATTGAAAAGCGAGTATGACGTCTACTAGAATTTCTTCGTTAAACTCTCTTCAACTTGTTGTACCACTAATACTAAGTAGAGATCAGATGAGCACAAATTTACAGTGGTTTTAGGTGTCGTGTGGGGCAAAACAATTCCACAAAAATGAATGCAAGACCTGCTAGTTATAGTGATGAACTAGGGCTCTTCTGATTGCAGTTTTGGGCAAGATTTGATTTAAAAATAGACTTTCAAATTCAAAAATTTGTGTGTGTCATTCTTCTTAAGAGATTTCAAAAGTATTTTAGCTTCTTGTTGACCGAATTAAAGAAGAGAGACGTGAATGACGGAGAGACAGAGAGGAGAGCGCCTCATTTTTTTCAGATGAAAATTGCACCAAAACAAAACTAGTGATTTGTTGAAATTGCTGGTGTTGGTTTGGAAAAGTAAGCCATAGAGAAACGACACGAGTTATTTGCTGGTTAAGAAAATAGATTAGGGTTTTGGCTAATTTGGGCTATTTTTAAAAAAACAGAGTTTGATATAAAATGGGCTGAAAAGTTTGATCTGAATTGGGGCTTTTGAAAAAATTCATAATCAATTATCTTGTTTGTATATGGGCAAGTAACATACACAAATAGAATTCTAAAATTATTCAAAATGGATAAGTACGTAATTTGTACATACTTACCCTATTTGTATATTCACAAGAGAATTATACAAAAGGGCAGAAATATACATACTTCACCCTCTATAGCAAACGAAACTAGAGCTATGAAGAGAAATTATCGAAACTACAATTATAGAGCCTTATTATATATATTATATTTGATATTTCCAAATTTTCTCATTTTTTTCCTTTAAATTATTTTGAATTTCAAACTTGATAACTATCATAAAGAGCAGAAATCTCATACATTTGGACTAATTACATCCCATAAGTTTATCCAATTACAAAAATCCCGGATTTTCCCAAATACAAAAATTCAGTTTTTTCATTGCTCTTGGATATATACATCTTCGGGTAATCTGATAATTGCAAATGATACATTAATTAACGGGATAAATGTATACAATAGGAGAAGGGATAGGGTTTGAAATAGGAGTCCTTATTGAAACCAATTTTCAACATAACAAATGACAAGAGAGCAGAAGAAATATATTATGGAATTGCAGGAAGATAATTATGGTGACTTCACCCTATGCAGATTGATTACCCGGATGTAGATCAACACAAATTGGTGACCATAAGTAAATTGGTTAAAATTTCAAACTTATTCTACAAATTTCATATACTAATCGACCTTCCTAAGTTTCTTGATAATTAAGATATAAGCTACGGTTTAATTTTAACAAATGAAGATATATGGCTAGGGAGGGTGCAACATTTACTTTCCTTGATGATATACATTTTCAGAAAGTACACATTCTTTGTTACTTAAAATAGTGCAAGCAGCCGTTGGAGGGTTTCCTATACTTTGGACAACTTTGTTTTAGGTCTGGAGGCATTATTATTTGCTTTGGAGTCAGGATCAACAACTAACAAGTGTCTTTTCTTGTAGAATGTCACTCAACACAGTATCATGATCTACACAAGTATGATTCTATTAGGAGCAACTTTCACATATAGCAAACATAAAAATCAAATTTGTATGCTATAGCTATAGATTGTATAACTCGCTGGCTTCTCTTCAGATTTGTATAATTTCGCTGGCAGCCGTTTGTATAAATTGTTGTCCTCTCGTTTGTATAAATCGCTGGCAGCCTCTCAATTCAATTTTATGTATTTGTATATTTGCATAAAATTTGAATTTGTATACAATTGAATCGAAATAAAATGTTTGTATATCTAATCTCTCTCACTGTAATTTGTATAAGTATATGTTCTTTTTGTTGTGCTTTTTCAATTGTATATGTATATATGTGTAATATGTATATACATAAAATTTTGTATTAGTTGAATTAGTATATGTATTTGAAAATTCATGAAAAAAATAAATTTTCTTTTTATATATATAGCTATATGCCTGAAGCAGACGCCATTTTCTTGTATACTCTATTTCTGAATCCCGTCAGTTTTGTAACAATAGCCGAAGAAGTAGCCATTTTCTTGTCCGTTCGCTCAGAGAAATTGCTATAGAAAATTATATGAAACAATAGCTGCGAATTGGAAATAAAGTAAATTATAGCTATAGCATTTAATTTGAATTAATAGTTTGCTATTATATACAATTTTCCCTACTAATATCAATGTGTACGAAAATGCCGCAATGTTGGAGACAATCAATTATCTCATGTATTGCCTTCATCCAACGTTACCTTGTGTCCATAAGACGTCCTCCAATAATGTAACGATTGCTAATCAGGCTTATATTGCTGCAAAACCTTAGATGACATCAAAAGATTTATAATTAAAGGTACCAATTAGTTTCAGTTCCATTTTGTGTTTTAGTTCTTGTGTTGTCCTAAATGAGACTTAAAGTCAAGATTAGAGATTCCTTTCAAATTTTTGTTTAAAACATCTCAACTGAGCCAACAAGTCTAAATCATTTCTAATTCTTCTCAAATTTTGTATATAACTTTGTTAAGGTATTTCCATCGAAGAAGAGAATTATTAGAAGAAGAGGAAGCAGTCGGAGGAGGAGTAGAAGAGGTGATAGACATGGTTATTTCTAGTACTTTGAGGATATTTTTAAATAATATAAGACATGGTTTCTGCATTTTCAAGAAAAACTTCATCATTTATTTTTTGTGCATTTCAAGTGATGAATTCCAATAGATGAAAGATTGTGGCATTGCCTGGCCAAGATGTTTGAAGAATCTTCCATTTAAAATTTTCTTGACACTATTTGATTGAATCTTTTCTTTTTTAAAATAAAAATAGGAGACTTCTACTTAACAATTAACATGGAACTGTTTAAATATTAGATATAATTTCTTGTACGTCAACACAAGCACACCAGAGAGAGAAAGCTAAGGTTAAATTTTTTCTTAACAATGTCTTTGTCAATCAAACATCATCATATGTTATGTTTTTATTTTGTTCTAACGTTTTCAGATGCTCAATTGGAACAAGACATAGTTAGTATCTCAAAATGGAATTTGAAGGCAAGTTTAAGAGTATATATATATGTTCCTATTCTATAATATGAAATGGTACTCTAATTGTCAGAGGCTTATTAGTCTCAATATTCTACTTATACTTCTCTTTGTTGATTTAGAAGAAGCATTTTCCTTTTTTTTTATCCTGCCTAATACTAACATATTTGTATATCCTACATAGCTAACTTGAGGGATTATCTTCGAATGATATATCTGTTACCATTTTTTCTCGATATAGAACCAAAAGTACTTGTGTTGAGATGAGATGAAATTATGTTTTGATGACTGACAAAAATTAAAGAAGACCAGGTTCTTAGTATGTCTGTGGGGGAGCTAGGTTGCAGTAGTTCAAGTTACTACAACAAAAAATATATTTAGTGGTAATAGATTTTTCTTTTAGCAACAAAAGAGATCAGTTATGATTGGTCAAACTATGTTACATAGTTTCAAGTTACACCTTACTTTAATGTGATCTCCTTTCCCAAATGTCTCGCTTCAAGCTCCTTCTAAACATTTAGCGGTAATTGGGTAAATGTTATTGCATTTACAGTATTGTACATTATAAGTATATCAAATAGGACCAAATATGTTTTTATACAGAGTATATAAAATGTAAGGATACAACACATAGACCTAATTGAACTCAAAAGCTAGCTCATGAATAAAGGACTGTCCAAATCATATAAGTAAACCACCTGTCCAATCCCCAACCAATGTGGGATTCTTACTGACTCTAAGCCACCGTATATTCACCCTTAAATGGGAGCCCAAATGGGGATGAACTTGACTCTGATACCATGTAAAGATATGGTACTTGGGTCTAACTTAACCTCAAAATCTATATCATGAGAGGACGATTGCTCAAATTCATTCAAGTTAACCAATTCGTTTCCCAATCAATGTGGAACTCTAACCCACTCTAATGTCCATTGCACGATACACCCAACTTGAGCGTGGAGTGGGAGCCCAAATGATGATGAACCTTATGTGGACTTAAGTAATAATCCTCCCCTCAGGAGCTAGCTTTTGGTGTTGAAGTGCCATATCTTTACATGGTATCAGAGTCATATCTATTTGAACTTTCTATACACACTCCAATTTGGCTTAGGTTTGGGAGTGAAGGCGAGTGTTAGAATTCCACATTTGTTGGGGAATTAACTAATAGTCTCCTTATATGGACTTGATGTTTTATATCCTTAAATAATCAAAATTCACGAATTGATTAAACACACTTATAATCTTAAGCGGGATATAATTAATTTGAACAATATATATTTATTTATTTTTTGATTTTTTAATGAGAATAATTTAATATAGGTCCACATATCTAGTTCATTGATTGTTCAGAAGAATCTACCAAATCACTTCAGAGATTTCCCTAATAAAGTTTTATACTATTTAACACCAACTTATTTTAGGGCAAAGCATATGTTGTGTTCCTTAATAGACTCAAAAAAGTGAATAAAACAAATTAAGGGCTTGAGAAACGGAAACAGAGTAGAGGAATACACTGGTCTATCAGAGAGTCCAAAAATGCTGGATGATATAATTATGAAGATCATCTCTAGCTGGCCCTTGAAGTTTGTTGTTCAATGTAAACTTCTATCCAAGAATTTTAAAGGTAGGATATCTCATCTTGAATTTGCCAAAACATTGTTCCAATGCCAAAAAGTCACCTCTACACAACTCATCTATTTAGTACAAGATGGGAGATTAATAAGACAATTCCCAAAAATCTCCTTTAACCCTATCACTCAATCTGTGACGACGTTATGTTTTGGTGTAGAGGTTTTGGGCTCATGTAATGGTCAGATTCTCTTTGAGTTTGAGAGAATTAGGTGTTACTCTATTTTCAATCCTTTAACTGGAAAGCGTTGTAACACCCCAAAAAAATTTGAGCTTAGACTCAAACTATCCTTCATTGCGAGTAGGATTTTACCGAGGAATTTAAAATTTCTTGAGTGTTAAGGTCTAGATGTAGCACCCTGAGTTCCAAGAAGAACTAAAGAGAGTTCATTCAAGTCTATTCCTAAGTTCTTCTAAGTTTTGGGTCAACTTCAAATGACCATACCTTGCAGTACATGATGAGTTAGGTGGCCCATAAGAAATCAATGAAAGGTCGTTGAATTATCTTTCCAATGTTGTCGAGTTTGCTAAGTGTCAAGGTCGGATGAGTGAGATATTCCTTTTTATAATCAGACTTAATTCATTTTAAGTAAGGTTTTAGGGGTCTAATCTTATTAGGTTCAGTTTTATAATCGTACTATACGCTTAGGGTTTTATTTGAGAGTTCAAAAAGAGGAAAAAAATGAGAAAAGAGGAAAGGATGAAAGCGTTCGTCAAAGTTCTTGAGTTTTCTTGTTGATTTTTGCCATGGGTTTTATCCGTGAGAGGTATGTAAGCTTCCATACGTTAGGTTCGTTCACCCACACTCCATTCATGTTAATTTCATTGTTAAATTCGTTCTAGATAGTTAAAGGTTTGATATTCTTTAATTGTGTTCTTGAAATTGGCTTTCGTTCTTGTAACGACCTGATCCAGTTGTTATAGAAAAGCCTATGGGGAAAGAATTAGGGCCAACAAACTTTTGAGAAGTAACTTGGGAATTCCTAGCCTAGTCAAAATCTGGATGAAGTTTGAGTCAGTGAGTTCTAGGGAAATCTGGTATTGAATAAGAGATTTAGTAATCAATGTAATGACCTGAGTAGATAGCTAAGATGTTAAGGAAATCGTATGACTTTATGAAATTGAATTCGAGTGAATGGAACTCTCGAAACTGATCTTAATGTGAATGGGTATTTTCTGAGTCTCATGGGATAAAGGTGGGTTGTGAAATGGGTGTTTGGAATTCTTAAATTTACTCACTATTTCTATTCAAGCCGCTGTGGCAGAATTATTTCCACCAGGGCAGGGCAGCTGTAGTGGGGTGAGGACCGCTGTAGCGGGACTGACGTGACTTAAGTCGAAAGAAAAACCCCAAAAATGTTTTATTCAACAGTTTTCAACTTTAAGATCTAAGGAAGAACCCCAGGTGTGTTCTTGATGGTTTTCACCATATTTTAGGCTAAAGGTAAGGTTTTTACTCATTCAATCCATGTTTTGATCCGTAGAACTTAGTTTCTTGGGTAATTATTAATGGAGGAGGATTTTGATATGAGAATTATGGTTGAGAATGCCCCAATCTGGGTATGGGGATCAAGGGTTTGACCCGTGGGTTGATATTATTGATTATGATCCTGGTAATTAGGTCTTGTTTGTTGATCCTTGCATATATTAATTGTTTGTAGACTTAGAACATATGGGTAATTGATTGTTTCAAGTGCCTTAGGGGATTCAAGCTTTGACTCGAGGTAGGTGATGGTTGTGCTTTCATGTTTTGGGTGACGTATATTAGTAATTGCTTCATTTTAATGTATGCATGTATGTGAATGAAGACTATTGATCACACCAAATGTAAATAAGTATGAACAAAGAACTACATGTCATCAATCACCTCTTGTTGTATGATTGTGAGAATATACATTGTGATTGTTGTTTTTTGAATGGAGCAGGTGTCACGATCTGACACACTAACTGGGATCGATTGCCACATACTAGCATAAACATTGGAACGGGTGTCATAATCTGACACACTAACTGGGATCGTTTGCCACACACCAGCATAAACATTGGAATGAGTATCAAGATCCGGCAGACTAACTGTTTGGGTATGGGTTCCATGAGAGGACCATTGAATTGGGTTCCATAAGAGAACCATTGATTTTTTATATCTACTTGTTATTGAGAATGTGGAATCGTGCATTGATCCTGAAAAGATAATCGATGTGTGTGTGTATATATATATATATATAATATGTGCATGTATGTGTTTACCTTGTTGCAATTTTGATATATGTTGTGCCTACTGGAATAGCCGCATGATCCTACCAGTACATCGTGGTTGTGTACTGATAATACAGTTGCGTGTTCTTTGTTAAGTACAGGGCATTTTCAGGCGGCTATTGATAGACCTCAGCTAGGTTACTATTGAGCATGATCAGATTCAAGGGTGAGTCAGTTCTTTGAGGCTGCCATGTATCTTTCTTATTTAAGTCCACTCTTTTTGGACTTAGACTATTTTGTTTAAGGTGTTTGCTTAGTTTCGGGGTTGTATCCCTTGTTATTAGACTTGTCGTTAGTAGTGGTTTGGTACAATGACTTTCAGGTTCTAGGGGTTGCTTTTCCGCATTAGTTTAGCTAGTTTACTTAAACCTTTGGAGTTTATGGGAATTCTATATAATTTCGTCATTTAAACCTGCTTCCGTATCTTTAAATGCCTTAATTTTTGGTTAAGTTGTTTAGTTTGGGTTGTAGTAGTGGTTCTCCCACCAGATGGTTAGTAAGTGTGCCAATCATGATGGTCTGGGTCGTGACAAAGTTGGTATTAGAGCCCTAGGTCCGTTGATCTGATCATACCAAAACAAGTCCAGTATAGTCTTGTGGAACAGTACGAAGATATCCGTACTTTTCTCTGAGAGGCTATAAGAATTTAGGAAAAACTCACTTCTTTCTACTCCTTCGTGCTATGCCAAGAATCCATTTGGTATCTGGGTGATACAAATTGGTATCTTTCCTCTTTTAGTCTATGGTCCGAACTAGAGCAACAAAGTGGTAACGCCATCACTAACAAGAGAGGATATCTATAGACTACCGATAGTTGAATAGTGTCACCTTTCGAAACAAGTATCCACTACCTCAGATAGATGATCTTTTGTCCAGTTGTAGGGTGCATCAGTTTTCTCTAATATTGATCTAAGGTATGGCCATCATCAGTTAAAGATTAGGCCTGAGGATGTGCCGAAGATGACGTTAATAACCCGCTATGGGCACTACGAATTTCTAGTTATGTCATTTGGATTGACCAATGCGCCTGCAACTTTCATGAATTTGATTAATTGTGTGTTCGAACTATTTCTTGATTCGTTTGTTAAAGTATATTTTGATGACATTTTGTTTTACTTGAAAAGTGAGGAACAACATGCCGGCCAACTTCGTATTATTCTGGATGTTCTTGGGAAGCAAAACCTGTATGCAAAATTCTAAGTGTGAATTTTTGTTGACTTTAGTTGCCTTTTTTGGGGCATGTAGTTTCAAGGGAAGGGGGTAATGGTAGATTCCCAAAATATTGAAGCAATCAGGAATTAGGTTCGACTTAGTTCTGTGACTTAAATTTAGAGTTTTGTGGGGCTCCCTCCCTAGCTACTATTGTTGCTTGTGTAGGGATTAAGGTTAGATTTGCAGATTCAAGTTATAGGTGACAACATTCAAAAAGTTTGGTAAGAGAAAACTAAATAATAAACACCATTACTTTGGAAAATACATTTAGTATTGTCGTTACAACATGTATGGGTTGTTTAGCGAATGATGAAATTAAGTTATGTCAATTGAGGTTAGAAGCTATACTACGATTTCATGGATTGATTGTATATCTAGAAGTGTCAAGATACGACTGCTCCAATAACAACGATGTTTACTTGGTTAAGTTATTATGTGTGTTAAAATTTTGGAGAACTTGGGCATATGAGCACGAAGTCAACGAGGTCGTAAAGGCCAGGGAAATGGTAATGTAGGTAGAAGAGCAGTGCAACTAGGCAAGGAGGTTGCCCGCCAAGTTGACATGGCTTAGTTTTATGCCTTTTCGGGCAAGACCAAGGCTGAAGGTCTTATGTAGTGATAACAAGTACTATTATTGCTTGTGATCAGATGGCTAATGTGTTGTTTGATTTGAGTTGTACTTATTCTTATTTATCCGTGTGATTTACCTCAGAGTTTGATATGAATTGTGATATAATTGATGCCCCCATCCATGTTTCTACCCTAGTTGATGAATTATTCATAGTCACCCATGTATATAGTGTTATCCTGTAGTGTTTATGGATTTTTAGATTTGGGTTGATTTGGTTAATCTTGATATGACTGACTTGATATAATCTTAGGCATGAATTGGTTGTCCCCCTATTATACCGTGCTTAATTGTAATACTAAGTCAGTAACTCTAGATATCTCGGGTAGGGAAAGGTTAGAGTGGGAAGGGGTGTACAAGCCTAAGCCAGCTAAGATCATATCTTTTGAGCGGGCTAGGAAACTGGTGGGGCAGGGTTGTTTGGCATAATTGACTCATATTCGGGATGTTGAGGTTGAGTTTCCCACTATTGAGTCAATTTCCTATGGTGTTTGAATTTAGAGAAATATTTCCTACTGATTTGTTGGTAAGCCACCGGATAGAGATATAGATTTATGCATTGACTTAGCAACTGGCACTTGTCCCATCTCTATTCCTTCTTATCGCATTGCTCTGGCAGAATTGAGAGAGCTTAGGGCTCAAATCCAAGAGCTTATTGATAAAGGTCTCATTTGTCCTAGTGTTGCCCCGTGGGGTGCTCCTGTCTTATTTGTTAAGATGAAGGAGGGTAATAAGAGGACTGATGATTTTATCTTAAGCCATAAGGGAGTGGATTAATATCGGAATGACAAACTTATGGATAAATAAAGTTTCATTGAGTATACTTGGGTGAAGGCAATTGAAGATGTTAGTAAGAAAGTGCGTATAAATTAAGTTAGTCCTTTGAAGTTGAAGAGTATACCTGAGTTTGAGGTATCGTGTTGATGAAAAGGTTGGCTTCGTAGTGATAATCAGGGTTGACTGAGCATAATGGTAATAAGATTCTGTGATGGGATGCAAATATATAATAAGATTGTTGGTTAAGCGAATTTTTTCTAGTAATTATGACTTGCGAGTATATAAGGTTGTGGCTTTAAAATATTTGGTGAGTAACGTGGTTGTATGGAAAGTTTTAAGAGATGGTGGGACACCACTCGAATAAATTTTAAAGAGCTAGAGTCATAATGAATAAAAATAGTTGGACGTAGTACAACCTTTAGAGAGAGGATAGAGCACAAATATTTTCTTTGATTGCAAAGGCTAAAGAGATATCTTCATAGGGATAGATAATTCGGTTTAGAGATGCGTGATTTCATTCATTTTCTTGTGGCTATGGTAATAGTGTCACAAGTTGTCAGATTGGTTAAAACTATTGGGAAGGACTTTGGAAAGGAGTGTACAAACATTAGCTCAAGTGTGATGATAAGTGCTTTAGTAATGAGTATGATTAAAATTTTAGCAAAAGATATTGTAAAATCGATAGAGATGCTATCAATGATAAGGGAAGATCCATGAATTCCTAAAAATGTTCAAGTTACAAGCTAATGTTGATAGATAAGGGGATTGTGTTATACAGTTGAATTTAGAATTCAGATTTTTCATCGTAAGTCTATATTCGCGGTGATATATTTTGTCAAGGTATGAATTGGTAATGTGAGAAACGATCAATTGTATCCGATATTGAGTAATTGAAAGGACTTACACTTGGGTTGAGTTGTAAATTGTATTATTGTTGATTATTAAATACCTAAGAAAGGTTTTCATTTAAAAATGTTGGTTTAGAGTAAGGTAAATGGTCTGAGTGTTCATGATGATTGTTAGTATTGAGAGTGTGGACTTCAGTGGAAGGATGTGAAGAGTATGTGGAGTCAAGTGAATGGATATGGCTGGTATCGACTCTTCAGAGGAAAACCTTTAGTGTTATTCGATAAATTATTATGTTACCATCTATTTCATTTTGTACATGGTTCTGAGTATGATGCACTAGTAATGCTCACGTGTGTTTTTAATTGTGTGGGTGGATCCCTAGTGGTGGATCAGTTGCGTTGATCCTATGATGATCTCTTAGTGAAGTGGGATGATTGGGAAGATTTGGTTATTTAAAATGACATATTTGGTGTTGTCTTGGAGTTATTAAAGTATTTTAGTGGTTCTACAGGTACCACTTGCTTATGAGAATTTATAGAAGAGCTACCATGCATAATTAGGGTTTTCCGACAATCTTAATTTTCATCTTGTCTTTGAGGTCATGTATCTAATATGTGTGGTTGAATGTGGGGATCATTGGGTCCAATTCTACATGTCTTAAGAGGCAATTGACAATTACTAAATCTAGAATTTTGATAGTGTTGTCGGAGGGATTGTACGCTTGGACATATCCCTCGATGAGTATCTAATTTCTAAAGATCAATTTCTTGTAACTTATGGGAATTTGAGTTGTAAGATGGAGATGTTAATAAGAACTATGATTGTTTGGCTATTATGAGTGTGTGTTGGTTGGTTCGGGTTCACCTCTAATTGTGGCGAGTTTTGATTTAGGATTTTATCAAGGTTATGTGACAGGATTCGTCCTGATGTTTATGTCAAAGTCCTTGATAACATGTTAAACACATGTGTACGATCAACTTTGGTGGTTATTGGGAATAGATTTGTTGTTAGTTAAGTGTACATATAACAATAATTATCACCCGAGTATTGAGATGACTTCATTGTATCACAGTATGGGAGTATGTGTAGGTATTGGATTGGTTGGTCTGAGGATCAAGGAGATTAAGTATGTGAAAGTTCAATGGAAGCATCGTCCAGTTAAGGAAGGTACTAGGGAAACCAAAAAGGGCATATCATGATCTGATTTGTAAGCATACTTGGGTCTTGAGTATTTACTTGTAAGAATGGAATTCTTTGTTTTGTAATGGATAGTTGCAACTCCATAAAAAAGAATTCAGTAAATTGTTTCTTATATTGAACCATTCCTATATCATATACGAGATAAGTATCCCAACTATTCGACGATTCAGATACTACTCTACCATGACTTTAGCCACTCTTTCCTAGTTGATCACTCGGGGACGATTGATGGTAAATTGGTATCTTTTGTAACGACCTAAACCCGTTGTTACAGAAAAGCCATTGGGGAAACAATTTGGGCCAGAAAACTTTTGAGTAGTAAGATTAAAATTCCTAGGCTAATCCAAATTTGGACGAAATCTGAGTCAGTTAGGTCTAGGTAAATCTAGCATTTAATGATAGATTTAGTAATGACTGTGATGACATGAGTATATAGCTAAGACGTTAAGGAAATCGTACGACTTTACGAAATTGTATTCGGGTTAGTAGAACTATTGAAAATTATCTTACCGTGAACGCGTATTTTCTGAGTGTCATGGGATGAAGGTGTGTTGTGAAATGGGGGCTTGGAATTCTTAAATTTTCTTACTGTTTCCGTTCAAGCCACTGTGGTAGAATTATTCTCGCCAGGGTGGGGCCGTTGTAGCGGAGTGAGGACCGCTGTGGCGGGACAGGAATGACTTAAGTCAGAAATGAAATAACAAAAACATTTTATTTTGCACATTTTGACTTTGACAGCTAAGGAACTACCCAGGTGTGTTTTAATAGTTTTTCACCATTTTTGAGGCTAAATGTATGCTTTTTACTCCCTGAATCCTTGTTTCGATCCGTAGAACTTAGTTTTTTGGGTAAATATCGATGGAGAGGGTTTTGATCTGGGAATTATGGTGGAAAAAGCCCTAATCTGGGTGTGGGGATCAAGGGTTTGACCTGTGGGTTGATATTATTGATTATGATCCGGTTAATTTGGTCTTGTTTGTTGATACTTGCATATATTATTTTTTTGTAGACCTAGAACAAACGAAAATAATGCGGAAAGGAGAGATTCAAGTGCCTTAGGGGATTCAAGCTTGGACTCGAGGTATGTGATGGTTGTGATTTCATATTTTGTGTGAAGTATATTAGTAATTTCTTCAATGTATTACATGCATGTATGTGAATGAAGCCTATTGATCACACCTAATGTAAGTAAGTATGAACGAAGAACCATATGCCATGAATCACCTCTTGTTGTATGATTGTGACAATATACATTGTGATTGTGATTGTGGTTCGTTGAATGGAGCGGGTGTCACTATCCGACACACTAACTGTGATCTGTTGCCACGTACTGGCATAAACGTTGGAACATGTGTCACAATCCGACAAACTAACTAGGATCGATTGCCACGTACCGACATAAACATTGGAACGTGTGTCACGATACGACACACTAACAGTTTGGGTATGGATTCCATGAGAGGACCATTGAATTGGGTTCCATGAGAGAACTATTGATTTGTTATATCTACTTGTTATTGATAATGTGGAATCATGCATTGCTTTGGAAAATATAATCGATGTGTGTGTGCATATATATATATATATATATATTATGTGCATGTGTTTACCTTGTTGTAATTCAAATATATGTTGTGCTTACTAGAAAATCCCCATGATCCTACAAGTACACTGTGTTTGTGTACTCATACTACACTTGGTTGTTCTTTGGTGAGTACAGGGCATCTTGACGCGAGTATTGATAGACCTCATCTAGGTGACTATTGAGCGTGATCAAATTCAAGGGTGAGCCAATTCTTTCAGGCTGCCATGGATCTTTCTTGATGAAGTCCACTTTTTTCTGACTCAGACTATTTGTGTAAGGTGTTTGTTTAGTTTCAGGGTTGTACCCCTTGTTCTTACAGTTGTCGTTAGTACAGTTTTGGTACAATGACATTCAGGTTCTAAGGGTTGTTCATCCGTATTAGTTTTGCTAGATTCTTTAAACCTTTGGAGTTTATGAGAAATCTATATAATTTCAACATTTAAACCTGCTTCCGTACCCTTAAATGCCTTAGTATTTTGTTAAGTTGTTTAGTTTGGGTTGTAGTAGTATTCTCCAACCGGAGGGTTAGTGTGGGTGCCAATCACGACGGTTTGGTTCATGACGGTTCTTTAGTTATGATGAGATTGCTTAGTTCTTGAGTAAATCGTGTCAATTTTATAGTTGTGGCTGATTAGATTCTTGTGTACATGTGTTGGGTATCTGAATTTAAAGAGAAATTGAGAAGAAGAATCGAATCTAGACGAATTGGGGGTTAGAAAATGAGGAAGAAAAACTGGGACACAAAAAAGTACCAGGTCCGCGTCGCAGAGTAGCTCCTTCAGAGTGAACTTTTCTCTTCGAGTCGTGGAGAGATCCAAGACCCCACTATCTCAAAATTCATTTCACAACCAAATAGTAAAATACATCTCTGCGTTGTGGACTTGCTCCATAAACAGTGTTTTTGAACTGATTCTCAGAATTAGCTAACTAAAACACTTTTAATTATCACGATATGTTTCCTATAACAAATCATAAACTTGAATTAATAATTAAAATTTAAGGTAGAGCTAAGAAGTAAGTTTTGAAAGTTCTTCCTAACATTTTGAGAAAGTCCCTTAGAGTCTTTTTGAGGAGTGTTCTACAATTTCTAATAACTTCTTTCAAAACTCGAGCAAGTGAGTATGAGAATGAAGAGAACGTATTCATGAGTCTACTTTATCATCACGAGATCCTTCATATCATGAACCATAACTCTTGAAGTCATAATTTATATTCAAGAGAGAGTTAAGAGTAGAGTTCAAGAAAGTCTTTGAGTTCAAATATGAGTCCTTTGAGATCAACTATCGATTTGAACTAAGTTTTGAGAAAGTAAGTATTAGAATTAGAAGAGTTGTATATATGAGTTCCATATTTTTATGGAGACCCTTGAGTCCAGTTGTTCAGTCCCATAAATTCCGCATGAACTCCATTAGTATATTTAAGAAGAGTAGTATCTTTAACTTCAAAGTTTTGAGTGCTGAGTTGATAATCCTTTTGAGATTATATTCCTAATCATGGGGAAATTACATGTTACCGATGAAGTCCTTGAGTTGAGTAGTTTATACCCATAACTCAGCATGAACCCTATAAGTCGAGTAGTCTTGAGATGAAAAGTATTTTTGAGTCCTTGAGTTGAATAGATCATGCTCATAATTCCGCATGAACTCTCAAAGTCTAGCATTCTTGAGATGAGTAGTATCATTGATGTTCTTGAGTTCCGAGTATTGAGTTCTATCTATGGTTATTTAAAACCTTGAATTAGGTCATTCATGTCCATAATTCGGCATGAACCCTATTTTAAGAAGTTTTTTTACAAACTGTTTTAAAACTTGTTTTAAAGACTTGGGCACTGAGTTGAGTAAGAGTAAAACTGAAGTTCATTTTCTTTAAAAGAGTATATGGGAACTAAGTATTCCAAAAGAGTAAATGTTTTCACATTTAAGCAAGAGAGGACACACCGATTTCCAAGAGAGCCTTTTAGCTAGTTTTTGAGTAATTATCTCAAACCACATAAAAAGTTATGTTTTTAACGATATGAGCTAGTTACATTTTGGAAGTAGTATTGAGCAACGATTTGGGGACGAGTTTGATTTCAGATCATTCAAAGTCTCTATAAACTGTGTAGCCAGCATGGGTAGAAAAGGGTCATACTTTTTAGATGATTCTTTAGTTCATTTTAGCATAGACTAGTGTATCAACTTAGTAGTTAGGTTATATACCCTCGGCAAGGTATAGGACGACCCTTGCAGCGTGAGGCAAGACGTTGTATCATCACATAGTTCAGAGTGATGGTTGTCAGTTAGACAAACTCCCATAGAGATATTTTGTATTCTTATATACACAGAGTTTATTTTGTATTTTCATATACAACTAGAATTTATATTGCATCCTTGCATACAAACTGAGTTATTATTGAATTTTTAAATACATTGAGTTACATTCTATTGTTTTTAAAAGCTTTGCATATATTTCATATGTATTGTTGCTGTATATTCAGGTGAGTATCCAGAGTTGAGTATCTTATTAATGAGTTGAGCCTTCTTTCACTTATTTGAATATCTTATTATTGAGTTGAGCCTTATTTCACTAAGTTTAATACCCTATCATTAAGTTGAGTCCTATTTCCTCTAAGTTGAGTTGAACTATATTTCTTTATGTAGAGTTGAGTGAGTTGATAAGAGGTAAGTATGTTTCTTTTCCACTAGTTAAAGCTTATGTTTATGCTTTAGAATTCCCTTTACATGCTCGTAAATTCCATGTATTGAGCCATTTGGCCTGCATCTTTTCATGATGCAGATACATGTATTTAGGATCATCAACAAGCGTTTTGTTGAGGTCAGGGGATGTTCTCGTCAGCTTTGGTGAGACTTCTTATATTTCGAAGGACTTCACCTTTATCTTACAGTTAGTAGTTTTGACATGTCGTGGGTCTTGTTTTGATATCTTTCTGTAATAGTAGAGGATTCGTAGATAGACAGTATAGTTTCAGAAGTCTGTTCATTTATTTTGTTAAATTCTTTAAATACTTAAGTTGCCTATTTTATGGTGATTAGAATATATTATTTTTATTCAGTTTCTAAGATTTATATGCTTGAGTTAGTCTTCCGTTTGTAGTCAGCCAGGATGAGGGTTCGCTTTGGGACCATCAATGGTTCTTTAGTGCCGGCCACGTCAAGGTTGTAGGCTTGGTCGTGACAAACTTAGTATCAGAGCACAAACTTCAAGTGTCCTAGGATCTCTATTAAGTCGCGTCACGTAGGATTTATTTTATGATTATGAGGGCCCCACTTCTACAAATGAGGGACTACAAACATTGAAGAAAATTTTCTCATCTTTCATACTCTTAATTGTGCAGTAGAGCTATGTCATAGAGATTTATTTATACTCGTGCTTTTATCAGATTCATTTGACTACCCCCCATACTAAAGGCGGTTAAAAAGTAAAGCCGAAGATCTTTATGGATGAGTTATTATTAGCAAAAGTATTGAGAAAGCCATGATGCTCCAGAAGGGCTTGAGAGAAGCCCATGAGTTAGTTAACTGTTGAGTTTCAGAGTAATGCCTTCATATTCATATGAATCATGCATTTGAGTTAAAAGCGAGTTGTACTTTTTTCCCTAAGCCTTGTTTCAACTGAGATCCTTACGAGGATGTATGTTTAGAGCATGGGTTGATTTTCACCCAAAGAGGTAGCCTAAGTTACGAGATTATGAGCAGTAGTAGTGGAAGTGCCAAGAGTTAGAGGAAGGTATGCAGAGGTTCAGTAATTTAAGGAAAATATATAGTGATGGGGCGGATTGTGTTATTGAAATCGTGTACCCAGTCATTTGAAAGCGATGAGCTTCCTTATGAGTAAAATAAGTAATAATAATGTTGTAGAGAGTTCTTGATAGAAGGAAGAGAAATTGTTAGTACTCAAGATAAATTAGAGTGTATTGTTAATCGGAATAGAGTTGATGTCGATATGTCATCATGTTAAAGAAAACTAAGTGTATGTATGGAATCAGATTCTCGAGTATTCATGAGGGTATAGACCAAAGCTAGGCTTATGAACTTTGAAGAGGGAAACCCCATGGTATTCAGAGGAAGATAGAACTAATTGAGAGGTAAGGATTGACTACTTTTCATAAGGTCCTAGTGGACAAGTGTTTCTAAAATTGTGCATATATAGTAGTGGTGAGTTAGTATAGTAGGCGAGTAATCATATTGATATTCGGGTTTAGTAATAAATATTACGCTTGAATTTGAGATTAGTGTCATGATAAAAAGAATGGAAATATGAGTTGATGATGTTAGTCTTGAGATTTGATCTAGAAGACGTGAGATAGAGTAGGTGAGCAATTGAGTTGACTAGATGCATTAGAAATAAGTGGTACAAGCAAGAGACCCTAACATTTAAATAAGGGCAATGAAGTGTGGCTAAGTCGGAGGTGTAACAAGAGCATTAAGAGGTGTACTGAGAGGGTATATAATCAGGAGAGGTTAAGAGAAATACCATAGAAAGAGGTCTTAGTATCTGCTTATAGATAGTTCAGTAGTCATGAGATAAGCTTCTCCCGAGTATTAGACTAAAAAAGGATATAGACTAGTTTAGAGATGATTGAATAGGTCCATAACTTTCAAATGTTAGTGTAACACCTCAAAACTCAAACTTAGAAAATGCAGCAGAAAACACCTGAACCAGTAAACCATAGCAGGGTTCACAGACTGTGATGGGGTCCACGGTCTGTTGACCTGCCCATGGAATTCAACACCCTTCAACAGAGGTGGACCACGAGACCCTTAATGGGCCATGGACCACCTCACGGGCCGTGTAGGCACTTGTGGTAGGGAGTTAGAATTCCTCAAACCTGACATCAGACCACAGAGCCCTTCACGAACCGTGGTCTTGATGACGGACCATTGGAAGATCCCTAGACCTGAGCCAACATGCTACCAACCCAACTGTAGGATCATGTCAACCTTCACAGTCCGTGGTCCTTCACTTAGGTCGTGGTAGGTCTCGTGGTCTAGGACCCTAGAACCAGTAGCAATTGGACTAAAACCACAACCAACTCCACGGTCTGTGGTCCCTTTGATGGCCCGTAATAAAGGTCGTGGTCAGCTCGTCAGATCCTTAAGTCAGGGGTCATTTTGTCTTTTTTCCTATGAGTTCGACACCTAAACTACGTCATTTAACCCCTAAACTATGTGGGTTTTGTTGTCAGTTTTAGCCTAGTAAAAAATTAGAACCTAACCTAATCAATTATTCACCTAAGTCAAGTGAAAGTTTGAGCAAAAAACATAGGTGAATTCGACCAACCCTCTTTCCAAGAAAGCAAAAAGTTTTCATCAGTTTCAGTCCCATAATCGAAAGATTTCTGCATGGAATTCATCACCAGGTATGTGGGATTTCACTAGTGGGTTCCTTTCACCCATTACATCCATAGATTTCAGTCAGAATCTTGATTCCTTTAATATTATCTAGACCTAGGGTTTCTTGAATGTTAGAAATTGTTGGGTTTTAGCTGTTAGATTGATCCAAATTAGATTTATTATATTGTTGCTTACTTTCTTGTGTGATATTCAGAACCCTAGTTGCATATATTCATTTAGTTCATGAATTATACATACTACGCCATATTATTCAAATATAGACACGCTTCAATTTTACGAATGTCACATTATTAGTCATAATTGTGACATTGTCGGAGTTTGCATGTTAGTATTTTGAGCCATCCAATATTAAAGAAATGTAGTCATAACTTGTTAATTTCATAATAATTTAGGAGTAGCTTAATACTGAGTGGACTTGGGTCAGTCACCCATAAGTCCCAGAACTACGTGCCCCATAGGTTACATGTCCCCTCTGTGGGCATCATTTTAGTTATCACGCCAGTCATGCCTCTACCTATGATAGGGTATACTGGTCCTCTCAATTGGGCATATACATCGAACTCCACATTTAGCTCATGTGGTTTGAAGTCGGTTATTAGTAGCTCCCTTACAGTAAGATTCTATTGCATTGACCATGTTCTCAGTTATCGTCAGATTTCAGTCTCAACATGTTATAAACCTTGTCATTTCATTCAGTTAGTTCATGTTCAGTATTTTTAGTTTAGTATCATGATTATCTCTTATTATTGCTCAGATATTATGATTTGGTTCAGTTATATTATTGTTCACCTTTACTCTATCATGCATGCTCAATACCTTTCAAGAACTGATGCATACTCCGCTCTACATCTTCTCGTGATGTAGGTTCGGATTCTTAGCTTCCAGATCACCTATAGATCGATTCCTGATCTTCAGTTCAACAACATCTGTGGTGAGTCCTTATTCTTTGAGGACGATTGAAATGAATATCTTCCTTTGCTTTTATTTTTAGTTTCAGTTTTGCTAGATTTAGCTGGGGCATGTCCTAGCACATCTAGTCAGTCAGAGGTTATTTTCAGACGTAGTTAGAATCAGCTTTAGAATTTAAGTTTGACTTTTCAGTAGTTCTTGAACTCTTAGTACTTATATATTCAGATTTAGTATGGGAATTCCCCATCACTTCAGATCATCTCATGATTAGCTTCCGTACAATATTTATTGATTAAGTTTATCTTTAGTATATTTCTAATATGCAAGTAGGGTTAGCTTGGGATCACTCGTGATCCTAGGTCCCTTCTACGTGTCTTGAGGGTAGTTTCGGGGCGTGACAGTCAGCTTTAGACCTAAGAGGGAGATGAAAAGATGAAAAATCAAGTTAAGTGTTCGAGAATTAGATAGTAATGAGTTACAAAAATAGTAATGGAGTGAAGTTAGAAAGGGAAGAATAATGATCCTATTGTTATAATGATGGAGTAATAATTCCAGCTAAGGTTATTTATGAGGGGAAAGAAGTAGATGAGGTTTTTATATGAGAAAGAGCTACATGAGAGCCCTTAGTTGGTTCCAAATAGTAATGCGGGAATATTCTAGTTGGTATGGCAAAGATGATAAGAGTAACCTTGTTTCATACCCAGTCCAACCGTCATTTGAGGACGAATGATCCCAAGGGTGAGATATTGTAACACCCTAGAATTTTTTTGAGCTACGACTCGAACTATCCTTCATTCTGAGTAGGATTTACCAAGGAATTTAAAATTTCTTGAGTGTTAAGGTCATTAGATGTAGCACCCTGAGTTCCAAGAAGAACTAAAGAGAGTTCATTCAAGTCATTTCTAAGTTTTTCTATGTTTTGGGTCAACATCATATGACCATAACTTTCAGTACATGATGAGTTAAGTGGCCCATAAGATATCAAATAAAAGGTCATTGAATTGTCTTCCCAATGCCTCTGAGTTTTCTAAGTTTCATGGTCGGATGAGTGAGATATGCCTTTTTAAAGTTAGGCTATTCAATTAAGAAAACTCACCCGATAGTATGATGGGTATTTCGGTCTTTTTCTTACCCAATAAGAGTTAATTCATTTTTAGTAAGGTTTTGGGGGTCTAATCTGTTAGGTTCAATTTTATAATTCTATTATACGCCTAGGGTTTTAGTTGAGTGTTCAAGAAGATAAAAGAGGAGAAAAGAGAAGAGGATCATAGCGTTCGTCAAAGTTCTTTAGTTTTCTTGCGGATTTTCGCAATGGGTTTCAACCCTCAGAGGTATGTAAGCCTCCATAGCATTGGGTTCGTTCACCCACGCGCCAATCATGTTAATTTCAGAGTTAAATTTGTTCTAGAAAGTTGAAGGTTTGATGTTCTTGAAATTAGCTGTCGTTCTTGAGTTAAGATTAGATTGATGAGTTCTTAAGGAAATCGTGTCGATTTTAGAGTTGTGGTTGATTTGATTCTTTTGTACATATGTTGGGTATCTGAATCTAAAGAGAAATTGAGGGAAAAAATGACTCTAGGCAGATTGGGTTAGAAAACGAGGTAGAAAATATCGAACAGAAAACAAGTAATTAGGTCCGCATCGCGGATTCATTCCTTCAGAGTGAACTTTACTGTCCACGTCGTAGAAAGATCGCAGACCCCAATTTCTCAAAATTTATTTTGCGACCAAATATTAAAATGCATCTTCGCATCACAGACTTGCTCCCTAGACAATGTTTTTTAACTGTTTCCTTTAACAAATCATAACCTTGAATTCATAATTCAAATTCAAGGTCGACCTAAGAGTTAAGTTTTAAGAGTTCTTCCGAACATTTTGCGAAAGTCCCTTAGAGTCTTTTTGAGGAGTCTTCCATAATTTCTAATAACTTGTTTCAAGACTCGAGCAACTAAGTATGAGAATGAGGAGAATCTATACATGCATCTACTTTATAATCACGACATCCATCATATCTTTAACCATATCTCTTGAATTCATAATTCACATTCAAGAGAGAGTTAAGAGAAGAGTTCAAGAAAGTCTTTGAGTTCAAATGTGAATCCTTTGAGATCAACTATCGATTTGAACTAAGTTTTGAGAAAGTAAGTATGAGAATGAAAATAGACGTATAAATGAGTTCCATATTGTTGTGGAGACCCTCGAGTCGAGTCGTTCATGATCATAAATTCCGAATGAACTCCATAATTTTACTATCTTTGAGTGGTAGTAGTATCTTCAAGTTATATGTCTTGAGTATTGATTTCATAATCCTTTTGAAATTATATTCCTAAACATGGGATTATTAAATGTTACCAATGAAGTCCTTGAGTTGAGTAGTTCATGGACACAACTCCATATGAACCCTATAAGTCGAGCAGTCTTGAGATGGGAAGTATCTTTGAGTCCTTGAGTTGAGTAATTCATCCTCATAATTCCACATGAACCCTCCTAGTCGAGCATTATTCAAATGAGTAGTATTATTGAAGTTCTTGAGATCCGAGTATTGAGTTCTACCTATGGTTATTGACAACCTTGAATTGAGTCGTTCACGTCCATAATTCGGCATGAACACTATTTTTAAGTCTTATTTCAAATTGTTTTAAAACTTGTTTTAAAGAGTTGAGAACTGAGTTGAGTAAGAGTAAAAGTGAAGTTCATTTTCTTTAAAAGAGTATACGGGAACTGAGTATTCCCAAAGAGTAAATGTTTTCACATTTAAGCAAGAGAGGAAACACCAATTTCCAAGAGGGCCTTTGAGCTAGTTTTTGAGTAATTATCTAAAACCACAAAAAGAGTTATATTTTTAAACATATGAGCTAGTTCTATTTCGGGAGTAGTATTGAGAATCGATTTAGGGACGAGTTTGACTTCAGATAATTCAAAGTCTCCATAAACAGTGATGCCAACATAAGTAGCAAAGGGTCATACTTTTTAGATGATTCCTTAGTGCTTTTTAGCTTAAACTAGTGTATCCACTTAGTAGTTGTGTTCTATACTCCAGTAAGGTATAGGAAGGCCCTTGTAGTGTGACGCAAGACATTGTATCATCACATAGATCATAGTGATGGTTATAGTTTAGAAAAACTCCAGAGAGATATTTTGTATTCTTATATACCAGAGTTTATTTTGTATTTTCATATACAAACAGAGTTTATATTGTATCTTTGCATACAAACTGAGTTATTATTGAATTTATGAATACATTGAGTTGCTTTCTACTCTTTTAAAAGCTTTCCATATATTTCATCTATATTGTTACTCTATATATATTGAGTTGAGTATCTAGAGTTGAGTATCCAAATTTGAGTACGCTAGAGTTGAGTACCCGCAATAGAGTATCTTAATAATGAGTTGAGCCTTATTCCACTAAGTTGAACACATTCACATTGATTTGAGCCTTATTTCCTCTAAGTTGAGTTGTGTGAGTTAAGAATAGGTAATTATGTTTCTTTTCCAACAGTTTCATCTTATGTTTATTCTTTAGAATTCCCCTTATATGCTCGTACATTCCATGTCATCAGCCATTTGGCCTGCATTTTGTCATGATGCAGATAATGGTATTGAGGATTATCAACAGGCGTTTCATTGTGGTCTGGGGATCTTCCAGTCATCTTTGGTGAGCCTTCTTATATTTCGGAGGACATCACCTTTATCTTACAGTTAGGAGTTTTTAGATGTCGTGGGTCTTGTCCCCATATTCCTTTGTAATAGTAGAGGCTTCGTAGATAGATAGTAGATTTACAGAAGTTTGCTCATTTATTTTTTTAAACGTTTTAAGGAATTAAGTTACCTATTTTATGGTGAGTTGAATATATTACATTTATCCAGGTTTTAAGCTTTGTATGCTTGAGTTAGACTTTCTATTGTAGTCAGTCAAGATGAGGGTTTGATTACAGACCATCATTGGTTCATGAGTGCCGGCAACGTCATGGGTGTAGGCTCAGGTCATGACAAGTATCAATTGATTCCATATCCAAATGCTCCTAGAATGAGTTGGAAAAAATAGGCCTAGTTGGTGATTACTATAATGCAGATCAATACAAATTTGTAACCATAAGTAACCTGGTTGAAAATTCCAACTTATTCTACAAATTTCACTTAATTTCATCAGAGCGATCTGGCTTGTGGCGTGAAATCCAACAGAGAACCAATAGTTTCATATTCTTACCTTACGGTAGTCCACCTATTTATTGGCATGATTCTCTGTATTTTCTCAAAAGTGACGTTACTGTTCTAGCTCTTGATACAAAGAAAGAAGAGGGTATACTCATTGACCGTCCCAAGTTTATTGATCATTATGTTCTCAGCTATGGAATTTTTTTTACTAGTAGGGATATGACTGGTAGCGATATATGGCTAGGGAGGGCGCAAGGTTACTTAGCCTTGTATACATTTTCAAAAAGTACAAGCAGTTGTTGGAGGGTTTCCCACATTTGTGAGAACTTTTTTTTAGGACCGGATGGCCATATTATAGTCATTCCAATCTGGATCGACAGCAAGCAAGTGTCTTTTCTGGTATGATGTCCCCCAAAACAATATCATGATCTATACGAGTATGATATTAACATTAATGTGTACAAAAATGTTGTTGTTCTGGACATAGTTGATTATCCCATGTATTGCTTCCACCCAACATTAGCTTGTGTCCATAAGACGCCCTCTAATTATGTAACGACTGCTCAACAGGCGTATATTGCTGAAAAGTTGGATAACACCAGAAGATTTATCATCGACGGTACAAGTAATTTTAACTTCAATTTTGTATTTTTGTTCTTATGATGTCTTAAATGAGGTTCAAGGTCAGGATTAGCTATTCCTTTAAAATTTAGGTTCAAAACACCTCAACTGAGTCAATAGACATTTCCATAGAGATATTGTGTGCCTTCTTTGTTTGACATTCAAGGTCTCCTCTTTTACTTTTTGCAAATTTTGTATATAACTATGTCCAGATATATCATAAGAAGAAGAAGAAGCAGTAGGAGAAGGATGAGGTTAAGAGAAGGAAACATTGTAATAGAGTTGGCTTTCTGCCCTTCACTATCTTCAATCATGATTACTTTCTTTTCAAACATGACATAATTTGTTCGTTCTGGGAGATTGAGGGCATAGTTGAATATTGTAATAGACGTATTAGGCGTGATTTCCTATATGCATTTTGATTAAAAACCTTTTGTTCATTCAAGTGATAAACTCCTATAAATGAAATATTTTATCATCACTAGGGGAAGATGTTTGGCAAATCTGCCATTAAAAATTTGCTTTGTCAATCAAGCATCGTCATATGTGGTGTTTTTATTTTGTTCCAATTTTTTTTTAACAAGACTAGATACTATGATAATTGAAACTTTTCAGATTTATAAGTTCAAAGCTAAAATTCATAAGTTGAGAACCCTATGTTTTGATGATAATTTTTTTTATGTAATGGAAAACTGCAAATGATAAATTCTATGACATCCTTCCTAAGACATATAGTCTCTTCTTGTAACACCCTGATTTAAGTCACTCAGCTAAATGGATGCATAGAAAAGGTTTTTAAAGCATGTTTTTAACGCCCTAAAGCTACCCCCTAGACGTAAACACCGGACCTCAAATCACGAGTTACCCCAAGCTAACCCTGAGGTGGCATATAATAAACATACTACAATTTATGAAATTAAAGAGATACTGTGTGGAAGCTTAAATCATAAGTTAAAGTGAATTTTGGGGAATACCCAATACTAGTATGAATATCTTAAATGTACTAAGATTTCAATAACAACTGAAAGATCAAACTCAAATCTAAAGCTGAATCTAATACTATGTCTACAATAAGCCTCTAACTAAATAGAGATGCTAGGACATGCCCCAAACTAACTCTAGCAAAACAAAAATTAAAATGAAAGACTGAATGAAAAAGAACTTGTCTGTCGACCTCGAAGAATGAGGACTCACCAGTGATACTGCTGAATACAGATCGAGATCGATCTACACGTGATCTGAATGTTAAGGACCTGAACCTACATCACAAGAAGATGTAGCGTAGAGTATGCGTTAGTATTTGAAATGTTTTGATAATGCTGGATAGGATAAAGTTGAACCAATATATAACTGAACAAAGCATACTAAGCAATGATATAATCTGAGCATGATGAAGATACTGAAATATACTAAATATGTACTAAACTAAATACAATGACCAAGTACATAACATGCTGAAATTCAATACTAAAATATATATCTAAAAACCTTGTCAAATGCACTAGATTATGACTGTGGGAGCTACTATTTACCGACATAAAACCATGTGAGCTAAACGTGGAGTCCGATGTATACAATCCATCTAGAGGACCCAATATACCTTGCCAGGGGTATAGAGGCATGAATAGCGTGATAACTAAAAATGATGCCCAACATAGGGGACTTATAAAACTACAGGGGCATGTAGTACTGGGATTATGAGGGTGACTGACCCTAGTCCAACTCATAATTATTCTATTCCCTACTGGAATGTGTACAATACAACATAACTGAAATAAACTTTATAGCTCAATATTCTGACATGTTGACTGAAAATGAACCATTAAAGTATTGATAATGAAACATTGAAAACTATGGCATGTATATATTTTTATATATCCTATCTACTGTAATTCATGAACTAAATAAATCTACACAACTAGGGTTCTGAGTTTCATGCAAGGAACTAAGAAACTGTGTTATGAAAACCTGATAATCTAAGTAAGAATATTCTAACATCTAAATCACAATAATTCTCTTAAGTTCAAGAAACCCTCGGTGTAGATAATATGAAGGGAATCCAGAATTTGACTGAATTCTAGGGACTTAATGGGTGAAAGGAACCCACTAGTGAAATCCCACATACGTGGTGACGATATTCACAGAGAAATCTTTTGATTCCAGGTGCTGGAACTGGAGAAACCTTATTGCGTGTTCTTGAGAAAGCTATCGCCTAATTTTTCCCCTTTTGCTCTAAGTTTGATGACTTTTTGATGAATAAAACGCTTAGGGTATGTTCTAACTAAGTTACTAGGCTCAAACTGACCAAAACTACATAGTTTACGGGTTAAACAGTATATTTTAGGTGTCCATCATATGGGGGAAAAGCCTAACATGACCCCAGTTAAAAACTGACGGGTCCCTTCCACGAAGCCACTGACAGACCGTCAAAGGGACCACGGCCCGTCAAGTGGGTCGTGGTTCTAGGTCCAGTGGCTACTGGTTCTTGGCCCTTCCCTCTATGGTCCACTTCATGGATCGTGTGAAGGTTCACGGACCGTGAAGCTCACCATGGTCCTTCACTTGGTCTAGGGACCTATTGGCTTGGCTTTACAAAAGTTACCACGGCCCGTAAAGGGTTCCGTGGTCTGATGTCTGATTCTGGTAAGTTCAACCTGGCTTCCATGAGCCTCCATACGTATTATGCGGTGGTCTACGGCCCATGAAGGGTCTCGTGGTCCACCACTTCTGGTTGGGTGTGAACAACGAACAAGTCGATAGACTGTGTTTCCTTTCATGGTCCATGAAACCCATCGTGGTTCACCTATTTTTCTATTGTTCTGGTATGATAAAGTTTTGATGTGTTACAATATCTACCCATTGGGTACTTTCGTCCTCGAATGAATAGTAAGCTAGCTGAGTATGGAGGGAAAGAGTTGCAAAACCCACCACTAAGTTCTTGAAACTGAAATTTGATTGTACTGAGTTCCAAGAACATACCATTGCGCTGAAAATGCAAGTATAACTAAAGAAACAACACAGTAAAACTTAATTTCCGCAAGAGTAAACTCAAACATTGGAGAGGAACTATTACCTTAAACTGGAATGGATCAGAAGGAAAGAGATGAGGATACTTGGCCTTCATAGTTGCTTCTGCTTCCCAAGTAGCTCCTTCTATGGACTGACCCATCCACAAAACCTTCACTGAAGAGACTTCTTTTTTCTCACCGTCGAACCTGGCAATCAACAATTTACTCTGGCACCTCTTCAAAAGTGAGACTATCCTTCACAGCCACACTTTCTAATGGTACTATAGATGCTAGATCACCCACACACTTCTTCAACAAGGAAATGTGAAAAATGGATGGATTACTGCTTGTTCTGCTAGCAACTCTAACTCATAAGACACTTTACCAACCCTTTGCAAGATCCTGTAAGGACCTACATATCTGTGACTAAGCTTCCCCTTGCCAAATCTCATCATCCCCTTCGTAGGTGATACTTTCGGGAAAACCCAATCATCTATTTCCAACTCCAAGTCCCTTCTTATTATATCTGGATAGGACTTCTTGTGACTATAGGTTATGTTAAGTCTATCTCTGATGAGCTGAAATTTTTCCATAGCATCATGAACCAAATCAAGCCGTATCAAGGCTGCTTTACCTACTTCAAACAAACCAACTAGAGATCTGCACCTATGCCCATACAATGTATCATAAGGGGGTATGTGAATACTGGAATGTTAGCTATTATTGTAGGCAAACTCTATGAGAGGTAGGTGATTATCCCAGTTCCATTAAAACTGATCACGCAAGCTTTCAACATGTCCTCTAAAGCCTGAATGGTACACACTTCTTGACCATCCGTCTTTGGATGAAATGTTGTGCTAAGATTTACCTGAGTTCCATGACCTTTCTGAAATGACTTCCAGAAATGAGAGGTAAGCTGAGGACCTCTATGTGAAATGATAGAAAAAGGAACCCCATGCAACCTGACTATCTCATTTATGTTAAGCTGGGGATATTCCTCCACCGAACGGTACTCTTGACAGCTAATGAATGAGCAGATTTAGTAACTCAGTCTACTATCACCAAAACGGAGTCATGCTGTCTGCGAGTGCGAGGTAAACCTGTAATAAAATCTTTGTTTACCACTTCCCACTTCCACGTAGGAATGTTAATCTCTAAAGTTATACCTCCTGGTTTCTGATGTTCTACCTTCACTTGTTGACAATTAGGGCACCATGCCACAAAATATGTTATATCCCTCTTAATGCCATTCAACCAAAAGACTTCCCGCAGATCACAGTATGTCTTTCTGGCACCTCAATGAATATAATACCTAGATTTATGGGCTTAAGTAAGGATCTAATGTATCAACTCACCCACCTTAGGAACATATAAATGACCCTGGTAGTGAAACACACCATCTCCCCTTTGGGAGAAAACCTCAACTTTCTGCTGATGAACTGCACCTTTCAATTGAAGAAATATAGGATCACTATCTTGTTTTTCCTTAACCTCCGCTACCAATGAAGATTCTGACCCATTTTGAACTATCACACCATCATCTCATATGTTCTTAAGGCAATATCCTAAGCGAGCATGCCGGTGAACATCCTTTGCTAATTCCTTCCTTTCTTTCTCAACATGTGCTACACTACCCATACATAGTCTTCTAAGAGAATCAACTACTACATTGGCCTTACCATGATGGTAAAGCACATTCATGTCTTAGTCCTTAGGAATTCAAGCCATCTCCTCTGGCGAAGATTCAACTCTTTCTAGGTGAATACATACTGAAGCCTCTTATGATCTATGAACACATCTACGTTAACACCATGCAAGTAATGTCTCCGAATCTTTAGGGCAAATACCACGACTGGAAGCTTGAGGTCATGAGTCGGATAGTTTTTTCTCATGCACCTTAAGCTATCAAGAAGCATAAGTTATAACCTTCCATTACTGCATCAACACACAACCTAGGTTGACTCTGGATGGATCATAATAGATCACATATCCGTCTGAAACCTTTGGTAGAGTTAAACAAGAGTTGTAGTCAACCTAGTTTTCAGTTATGAGATTCTCTTCTCAAACTCATCTTACCACTGAAACTTAACCTTTTTCTGAGTTAACTTAGTCAATAGAGAAACTAGGGATGAGAATCCTTCCACGAACCTTTTGTAGTAACTGGCTAAACCCGAAAAAACTTATGATATATGTAAGACAGGTGGGTCTGGGCCATTGCTTCACTGCCTCTATTTTCTAAGAATCCACTCTAATCCCTTTGCTAGGCACTATATCACCAAGAAAGGCAAATGATTGTAACAAAATCTTGCATTTGCTAAACTTAGTGAATAACTGGAGATCTTATAGAGTTCACAGGACAACCTTGAAATGTGTCGAATGTTCTTCCTCATTCCTAGATTAAATGAGGATATTATCAATAAAGACGATAACAAACAAGTCCAAATACTGTTTGAACACCCTGTTCATTAAATCCATGAAATCTTCAGGAGCATTGGTTAGTCAAAATGACATATGTATGAATTCATAATGACCATACCGAGTTATGAAGGCTATTTTCACGATATCACTATCTCTGACTCTTAGATATTGATAAATAGATCTGAGGTCTATTTTTGAAAAATGACTAGCACCGTGAAGTTGGTCAAACAAGTCATTAATCCATAGGATAGGGTACTTATTCTTGATTGTGACTTTGTTGAACTGCCTATAGTTAATGCAAATCTTGATAGAACCATCTTTCATTTTCACGAACAACTCTAGAGCACCCCATGGGGAAATACTAGGTCTGATGAAGCCCTTATCCAGAAGGTCTTTCAACTGTTCTTCCAATTCCTTAAGGTCACCTGGAGACATTCTGTAAGGAGAAGGAGAAATAGAAATAGACTGGGTATCTGGAAGGAGATCAATTTTGATGTTGATTTCCCTTTCGGGAGCAACTCTAGAAAGATATGCTGGAAACATTTATGGAAACTTAATTACTACTGCAATTGACTCAAGAGTTGGGGTTTCGGAGCTTGAATCCTTAACCTGATCAGGATGATAGATGTACCCTTTATAGATCATCTTTCTATCCTTAATGTAGGAAATGAATCGACCCATAGGTACTGAGCTACTACCCTTCCATTCTAAGACTAGTTAACCTAGAAATTGAAAAAAGGAACTATCCTAGTTGTACAATCGACCCAGGCATAAATGAATGTAACCAATCCATGCCTAGAAAGATATCAAATTCTACTATTTGTAACTCTATAAGATCTGCTGAGGTGACTTTCTATAAGACTATGACAAAGTAATTTTCGTATACCCGTCTAGCTATAACTGGGTCACCAACTAGGGTAGAGACTGAGAAGGGTTCTACAGGAGTTTTTGGACTGACACCGAAGTTCACTGCTATATAAGGAGTTACAAAGGAAAGAGTAGCCCCTGGATCTAAAAAAATCATAAACATATAAGTGAAAGACTCATAATATACAAGTGACCACATTAAGAGAATCTTCCAGGTCCTGGCGAGCTTGGAGAGCTTACAACTTATTCTGTCACTGACCGTCACGTATACTGAATGTAGCACCCTACTGAGGTGGGTGACCTACTGGTGCTGCTAGATTAGTAAACTAAGCCCTACTATTGTTTCCTTTTGTCCCGATTTAGAAGAAGGGAAATCTCTCAACCTGTGACCTGTCTGACCATAACCAAAGCATCATTCCTTGCCTACAAGACCCTCGCCCATATGGTTCTTACTACACTTTGGACATTTTGGGTAGGTACTATTACCTGAAACATTTCCCTAAGACTAATAGCCTGATGCCCTACCTTTCTGATCCTATCAAAACCTAGGATGGAGCATTAACTGATGAAGGTGCTGATGCTAAAGACCTTTGTTGAAACTATGAGTGATTTCCACCACCCTATTTCTGCTGAGAGTTCTCATACCTACATGTCCTAGCCTTTTTGGTGTCCTTAGCCAGTTCCCTAAGCTTATCTCCGTCAAGCTACTAAGCATGAGTCTCGAGCCTATAGATACTCATATCCTCTAACAAAATAGCATTTCTGCACTATGTCTTCACCAAGTCAGACACCCAAAATAGGAACTTACTCATTTGTTCCCTAGGATCGGCAACCATTTGTGGAGCATGCCTGGAGAGCTGGGTGAACTTAAGTCTGTACTGTTAGACTTACATAGAATCTTGTCTCAAATTCATGAACTCCTAAGCTTTAGCCTCTCTCAACTCTCTTGGAAAGAACCAGTCCAGAAAAGTTTCGTTAAAACACTCCCAAGTCACAGAAACTGCATTCTCACCACTGCTTTCCTTCCACTGTGTGAACCATATGTGAGCCACATCCTTAAGCTGGAAGGACGCTGACTCTACCCTATCATTTCCAATCAGTTTCATCACTCCAATGATCTTTTTGACCTCATCAATAAAGTTTTAGGGGTCTTCACCAACTTGCAACCCTATAAACTCAATTGCATTCATCTTAACAAAATCACAGACCCTAGTTGCCACTGATCTACCACTAGTATTTACAGGAACTGTAACCTGCTGATTGTTCTGGTTGGCTACACTTTGGGCTAGGAGTTGGATAGCATTCCGAAACTCTGCATTTTAAACCTCATATTCTGGGACTAGAGGAGCTGCGTCGGTGGTACGGGCATTAGCATTCCATGCATAAGCTCTAGGAGGAGGCATGATATGAAACACATAATGTCGATTTAGAAAAGGATATCATACCCACGCACGATAAGAGTATCAAGAAAGTGAAGTTTTTTTCCTAAAACACTTCATAGCCTTCCCCTCATAAGCGTAACGTGCTTCACACTCATGAACGCGACTCTACTTAATGCGGCTTTTCAGACATCCTAGGACTCTTAAACTTAATGCTCTGATACCAAGTTTGTCACACCCCAAGGCTACCCCCTTTGACGTAAACACGGGTCCTAGGATCACGAGTGACCCCAAGCTAACCCTGAGATGACATATCATAAGCATACTACAATTTACTAAATTAAAGAGATAATGTGTGGACGCTTAAATTATAAGTTAAACTGAATTATGGGAAATACCCAATACTTGTCTGAATATATGAAATGTACTAAGAGTTCAATAACGATTGAAAGATCAAACTCAAATCTAAATTTGAATATAATGCTATGTCTGAAATAAGCCTCTAACTGACTAGAGATGCTAGGAAATGCCCCTAGCTAACTTTAGAAAAGTTGAAACTAAAATGAAAGACTGAATGTAAAAGAACATGTTTGTCATCCTCGAAGAATGAGGATGCACCAATGATAATATTGAATATGGATCGGAAACCGATCTACACGTGATCTGAATGGTGAGGACCTGAACCTACATCACGAGAGGATATAGCATAGAGTATGCGTCAGTATTTGAAAGGTACTGAGCATGAAGCATAGGATAAAGCTGAACAAATATATAACTGAACAAAGCATGTCTCGCACGCTCTTTTTGATCAGGAGCGGGGTGGGCAATTTATGTCGGTGCTGGCGCCTGCGGCAGCGCCTCTGGAGCCGCCCCCCCGTTCTGGAGCCAGCGGGTTCTGAATGACCTCCCTACCAATGATATAATCTGAGTATGATGAACATACTGGAATATACTGAATATGAACAAAACTCAATACAATGACCAAGTACAAAACATACTTAAACTGAATATTTCATATATATATATATATGAAAACCTTGTCAAATGCACTAGTGTATGACTGTGGGAGCTACTATTTACCAACATAAAACCTTGTGAGCTAAACGTGGAGTCTGATATATACGCCCCATCGAGAAGACACAATGAACCTCGCCAGGGGTATAGAGGTATGACTGGCATGATCAATAAAATTGATGCCTAAATGAGGGGACTTATAAACCTACGGGGGCATGTAGTTCTGGGACTATGAGGGTGACTGACCCAAGTCCAATTCGGTATTTATTCTACTCCCAACTTGAATGTGTACAATACTATATAACTAAAATAAACTGGGTAGCTCAATATTATTACATGCTGACATAAAATGCAATCTTAAAGTAATGATAATAAAACATTGAAAACTAAGGCATGTATATATGTTTATCTGTCCTAGCTAGTGTAATTCATGGACTAAATGAATCTACACAACTAGGGTTCTGAGTTTCATGCAAGGAACTAAACAACAATGTTATGAAAACATGATAATCTGAGTAAGAATATTCTAACAACTAAATCACAATAAATTCTCTAAAGTTCAAGAAACCCTAGGTCTATATAATATGTAGGGAATCAAGAATCTGACTGAATTATGGGGATTTAATGGGTGAAAAGAAGCCACTAGTGAAATCTCACATACGTTGTGACAATTTTCAGGGAGAAATCGGTTAGAACTAGAGAAAACTTGTTGTGTGTTCTTGAAAAAGCTATCACTTAATTTTTCCCTTTTTTCTAAGGTTGATGAATTTTTGGTGCAATAAATGCTTAGGGTAAGTTATGACTAAGTTACTAGGCTCAAACATAGCAAAACTACATAGTTTAGGGGTTAAACGACGTAGTTTAGGTGTCCAACACATAGGGGAAATGACCAAAATGACCACACTTAGAAACTGATGGGACCCTTCCATGGAGAAGGCTACTCATTCTTGGCCCTTCTCTCTACATTCCACTTCACAGATCGTGTGAAGTTTCATGGACTGTGAAAGTCACTATGGTCCTTCACTTAGGCAAGGGGCCTACGAACTTGGCTTCACGAAAGCCACCATGGCCCGTCATCAAGACCACGACCTGTGAAGGGCTCCGTGGTCTGATGTCTCAGTCTGGTGAATTCTATCTTGCTTCCACAAGCCTCCCTATGGCTCTTGTGGTGGTGCAAGGCCCGTGAAGAGGCCCGTGGTCCATCATTTCTTGTTGGGTGTGAACCACAAACAGGTTGATGGACCGTGGTTCCTTTTACTATTCATGAACCCTGTCGTGGTTCACCTATTTTTCTATCGTTCTGGTCTAATAAAGTTCTGAGGTGTTATAATGTTGACCTTGTCACTTGCATAAGCCCGGGTAACAAATATGAAAGGCTAAGTTGGTGACGGACTATTGATAAAGCTATGATGTGTGCAATGGCATTAAGGCCTGATTCCAAAGTGGCAAGTGAAGACTGTTAGAAAATGAGATATTTCTAGATGGGTTATTTTAATGATTTTTTAAAAAATATTAAGTTTAGTATGTAAGGAAAGGTAGACCTTATTTTATGTAATATGTTTTGTAAGAAAGTCAATAGTGGTTGGATATGTATTGTCCTCTACTAAAAGTGGTATTTGAACCCTTCATCTGAAGGCAATAAGGCTAAGGTTTTTGATAAAGATTTAGGCTTATCTTAATGCTCTTAGTCTATGGGAAACAATTGAAAGTGAAGATGATCCTCTTCCACTTGGACCAAATCCAACAGTTGCACAAATGAAGATTTATGAAGATGCGTAGTCAAGGAAAGCAAAGGCTCTCACATGTTTTCATTCAGCACTTTGAGATGTGATTTTCACACAAGAATAATGGATTGTGAAACACCTAAAGAAGCATGGGAGAAGCTATTAGAGGAGTTCAATGGAATTGACAAAGTTAAGACTGTCAAACTCTTATCTCTCAAAAGAGAATTTGACATGTTAAAGATGAAAGAAGGAGATACCGTGCAAGAGTATTCTTCCAAACTTGTCGAGATTGTTAACAAAATAAGGTTGTTTGGTGAAACCTTTCTAGATTCAAAAGTGGTGGAAAAGATGAAGATATGCCTACCAACAATGTTTGAGTCTAAGATTTTAGATATAGAAGAATCTTTTGATCTGAAGAACTTATAGGTAGCGGAATTGATCAGCGAGTTGCAAGCTCAAGAACAATGATCAAGTATAAGAGATAGAGAAGTAGCTGAAGTAGCATTTCAGGCAAAGAATAAAGGCAAGCAGCTAATGAAAGACAATAGCATGAAGATAAACTAGCAAACGGAAAAACATGGAGGGAACCTTCAAAGAAAGGAAAGTTTCCACCTTGATACCTTTGTAATGCCATAGATTCAATGCAGATTTTGTAGAAAAATGGGTCATATGGAGAATAATTGTAGGCTCAAGCAGAGTCAACAACAACAATGCCAAGTTTAGTAAGCAAATTTTACTGAAGAGTCGAAAAGGAAGAAGAAATCTTGTTTTTGGCTTCTCATGAAGAAAACAGAACCAAAACATCCTCATGGTTCATAGACAGTGGATGTACAAGTCATATGTGACACAATGCACGCATGTTTCATACACTTGACAAGTCAATCAAAACTAAAGTAAGGATGGGAAATGGTGAGACAGTAGATGCACTTGGAAAGGGTTCAGTTGACTTTTAGACTACACAACATACAAAGTTTATACATAATGTGTTGTATGTTCCTCCTATAGCATGTAACTTGTTAAGTGTGGCTCAAATGATGTCTAAAGGTTATTCCTTATTTTTATAAGGACACACATTGTTTGGTTTTTCACTCTTGAGATAGTTTGATTGTTAAAGTAGAAATGGTGAATAAAACTTTTCCTTTAGATGGGAGGTTTGATAGTGCAAATTTTGCAAGTAAGGATGAGTCGTGGTTGTGGTACAAAAGATATGGTCATTTTAACTATGCTACTTTTAAAGTATATGTATTTAAAGGGTTTGACTAAGGATTTTCCTGAGATTTCAGTGTCTAAAGAAGTTTGTGAGTCATGTTAGATGGGTTAGCTACATAGGAAATCATTTCCTAAAAATACTACCTGGAGGGCAACTGAAAAACATGAACTACTTCACACTGATGTGTGTGGACCTATGCTTGAATCATCTTTGGGACACAATAAATATTTTTTGCTCTTTATTGATGACTTAGCAAGGATGAGTTGGGTGTATTTTCTGAGTACCAAGTCTCAAGTATTTTTAGTTTTTATTAAATTTAGAGCTTTTGTGGAAAGACATAGTGCTTGTAAGCTAAAGGCTTTATAGTCGGACAATGGTTTTGAATACATTTATAGTAAGTTCAATAAATATTGTGAATATATGGGGATTGATCACAAGTTGACAGTAAGCTATTCACCAGAACAAAATGAAGTATTGGAGAGGAAGAACAAAAAAGTAGTTGAAATGGCTATATGTTTGTTGTTGGAAAAGAAATTGCCACAAATCTTTTGGGCAGAAGCAATTCATACTTCATTGTATTTGTTAAATAGGATGCCAACAAAAGCTGTGGATGAAAAGACTCCTATTGAGGCATGGAGTGCAATACAACCATCTGCCAAGCATCTAAAAGTTTTTGGTTTGATATGCTATTCTCATGTTCCTCCTATCAAAGGAAGAAAACTTGAACCAAAAGGTGAATTGGGGATCTTTATTGGTTATTCATAACAAGCCAAGGGTTATAGAGTTTTCAACTTGCAAACAAAAAGTATTTCAATCCGAAGACATGTAATCGTGGATGAGAATGCTTATTGGTACTAGGATAAGGAGCAAATTGAGAAAGATAATGCATTTTTTCAGAACTTGAGTCCATTGCATGAAATACAATCATTTGGGTCTGAAACTCTTGAAGAAGATGATGAATCAGACGGGGAGTCGTCATATGATTCGTCAATTTTGAACACAAGATCCCTTTGTAAGATAGATGTAATGTTGCAATCTTAGAACCAAATAGCTATCAAGAGGCATCAAGACATGAAGTTTGGATTGAAGCTATGAATGAGGAGATTGGTATGATAAAGAAGAATGATGCTTGGAAGCTAGTTGATAAACCCAATAACAGAAATGTACACAGGGTGACGTGGGTTTATAGAACCAAACATAATCCAGATAGCTCAGTTCATAAATACAAAGAAAGGCTTGTTATGAAAGGTTATGCACAAGCTGTAGGTCTGGATTATGGAGACATGTTTGCACCTGCTTCACGACATGACACAGTAAGGCTACTATTTGCTTTGGCAGCTCAGTCAAATTGGAAGTTGTATCATTTGGATGTGAAATCTGCATTCTTGAATGCAGTGTTGCAGGAGGAGATCTATGTTGATCAACCAGAAGGATTCCAAGTTGCAGGAATGGAGGATAAAGTTTACCGAATTCATTAGGCATTGTATGAATTAAAGCAGGCACCTCAAGCATGGTATAGTAAGATAGATAATCATGTCATTCATTGTGGCTTCAAGAGAAGTGAAAATGAAGCCACTTTATATGTGAAGAAGGCTAAAGGAGGAGATGTGTTTGTGGTGTCACTCTATGTTGATGATATTTTGGTAACAGGAAGCAATTAATCTATGGTGAATCAGTTCATACGAGAAATGGAGACCAAGTTTGAAATGTTAGATTTGGGTGAAATGAGTTACTTTCTGGGAATGGAGATTTATCAACATACTAATAGAATATTCATTTCTCAAAGAAAATATGCATAGGATATTCTTAAGAGGTTTAACATGGAGTGATGCAAGCATGTACCGACCCCACTGGTTCACAATGAAAAGATTTTGAAGTTTAAAGGAGGTGACAGGGTTGATCCAAGCATTTATAGAAGTCTTATTGATAGTTTAATGTATTTCACAGCAACAAGACCTAATCTCATTTTCGCGGCAAATCTTTTGTCAAGGTTTATGAAAGCTCCAAGTCAATTTCATGTTGGTGTTGCTAAACCAAAGTTGAGATATATCAAAGGAACTTTTGATTATGGTAGTTGGTTCAAAAGGGAAGAGCAACGACAACTGATCGGTTATTCATATAGTGATTGGTCAGGAACTGTTGATGAAATGAAAAGCACTTCTGGATATGCGTTGACACTTGGTTCAGGCATGTTCTCATGGAATTCAAAGAAGCAAGAGGTGGTAGCTAAATCTTCTGTGGAAGCAGTATAGATCGCCGCTACTAGTGCAACTATTCAGTCTCTATGGTTATAAAAGATTCAACGTGACCTAATGAAAAATTTCATTGAAGCTACTGCCATTAAGGTTGAAAACAAGTCAGCAATATCTCTGGCCAAAAATCTGGTTCAACATGGTCGTAGCAAGCATATAAATTTGAAGTTTCACTCTATCAGGAAAGCAGAGAAGGATGGCGAAGTTCAACTTGTTCATTGCAGATCCGATCAGGAGATTGCACACATCATGACCAAGTCTCTTCCTAAGGGGAAATTTGAAGTTCTTAGGGCTAAGTTGGGAGTACCCAAGAAAAGTCTCAAGGAGGAGTGTTAGAAAATGAGATATTTGTAGATGGTTTTTCTTTAATGGTTCTTTTCTAAGTATTATGTTTAGTATGTTAGGAAAGGTAGACCTTATTTTATGAAATATGTTTTGTAAGAAAGTCAATAGTGGTTGGATATGTATGGTCCTCCACTAACAAACACCAATGACTTGAGGGCAAGGCAGCTCGGTGAGGACCTGACAAGTTGAAAGCTAAACAATGTCATGTGGGCATGGCATTGATATTCAAATAAAGGACAAGGACAAATGACAAGCCTAGCTAAGGAAGTAACACAAAGATCAACAATGTTCTCACTAACACTCTGACATGCACTCGAACCTACCTACCGATTAACGGTGGAGATGTTCAACCACTTGATCATGCCTCACATGTTTGAATTTTCTTTTCAGGGTTCCCTATATGCATTTTGAATATGGATATAAACATTTTTGGGGCAACTGCTGCATTTTTCAAGTATCGATCATGATTCTCAAACTGTTGGACAGGAATACCTCATCTGTGTCTAGAATCAGAACCTTTTAAGAACATTCTCACCATGACCATTTGATCCTACATTATGATGCCCTAAAACATTTGATTCTTTACATTCATGAATAAAACGTATTATCTAATGTAGACATTAAGAACTAATATCTAATATCCTATAAGTCCATTAAATAACAAGAAATCTAAGACTACCTTAGTTCTTCTGCATGCTGAAAAATACCACAGGATTTCAAGTTTTACATAAAATCCAAAGCTTACCAAATAGAAAGAAACTTAGCATTCTTACCAAACTGACTAGAAAGGTTGATTTTTGAATGAGGTAGTGTACCTACAATCTGGTTGTATAAATAATGGAGCTTTTGTAGATTGCTGCCAGTTGGTAAGAGAAATTACAAAGTCAAGGTCATCATGCTTACCGTATCCAAGTTGGTTACTCTAAACGTTGAGACACAACAAATTCCGCAAGTTACAAAAACCCTTGGGTATATTTCAAATGAAATAGTTTACTGTAAAATCAAGCTCTAGCAATTTTGAAGCATTGGCCAAAGAGGACGATATGGAACCAATGAATTGCCATTTCGCCAAGTAAAGTATTTGGAGATTAGGGAAGTAGTTGCCTAAATCGGATCTAAGATTACCAGGGATGACAAATTGTACAACGGAGGAGGGAACTCCCCGGATAATCTTTTTACTGGCAATCCAAGAAGTCTCAACTTGGTCAATCGAGCTAAAAAACTAGCACTTGTCCCTCTTAATTGCTTTATGATAAATACAACTCTTCGAAAGATGTAAGATTTCTAATAGAACATGGAAAATGTCCTGTGAGGTTGTTATTTTTGACAGACAGTTTCACTAACTTCATTAAAGGTACAACATGGTTAGGAATTTTCCCCATATGAGTGTTGCTTCCAGGAAATGGCTCTTAAGGTTAACACAATATGGTAGATTAACTAGAATTTCCCCTATTAGATAGCTAAAACTCAAATTTAGGTTTTGAAGCCTTGACAACGTGCTGAGTTGTTGAGGATTTTTTTATGGAAGACATTATCTGCAAAGAGAGGTTTCGAAGATGACCTGAGATCGTACCTGCTAGGCTCAGCCCTTTGAGATCCAAATGGATGACTCTTCTGTGTCTCAGGCCATATTTTACTCCAGTCCACTGACATAAATAAACAGAATCATTCGAAGAGACGAAAACTCTTCATGGGTCCTCAGTAATTTGGGATTTGAATCAAAGTAAGGTAAGTTTGTCAGTTACATTCTTAAGAAAAGCAGCTGAGGCAGAATGTTGGAGACAAAATGAGAATATAAACATAGTATGGATAGCCCGAAAGGTGTGGAAGTTAAAACTTCCTAGGAAAATTTCTATTCTGGAAAATGTTAAACAACAAACGATAATACCTCTCTCAAATGTTGTTCTTGCTATTGGAGCGCCACTACATGGTATATTCACAAAAAAATGACAAATACACACAATTATAAACAAGCTTCCAATGACATACTCGGAAAAAAAAAGCATTTTCTTCAAGTTTGATTGTGACTTTTATGACGTGAAATCCAACTGATAAGCAATACTTTCAACTCTATGTCCTTTAGTCCACCTTTTTATTGGCACAATTATGGCCTCATGAGTGATAGTAGTGTCCTAGCTTTTTATACAAAGAAAGAAGAGGTTATACTAATTGACCATCTTGAGTTTATTGTTCTTCATGCACATCACTTCGCATAAATCACGACCAATCAAAATTTATCATAGAGGGAAACACATGATCGATAAACTCAAAACAGTCAATCAGTAAATCATCTACTCTCTTTGTATCAAAAGGTAGAACATATTGTGACTTATGAGACTATAAGATTGCTCCAATAAACATGTGTACTACCACAAACAAAATAGTTGAAAGTATCATTTCACCCCATAATTCCGATCGTTCTGATGAAAGTAGGTGAATTTTATGTAACAAGTTGGACTTTCCAGCTAACATATTGATGGTTACCGATTTGTATAGATTTAAATTTGGGTAAAGAAATTATTTTATTAAAATAATGAATAGGGTATTTATACATTACATTGGAACAAAAGGATTAGGAAAGAAATCAATACAATTATTAATTAAACTAAATGACTATCTTTACAGCTTTGAATAAGGATCAAGAAAGAAAATCAATACAATTAATCAAAACAAATGACAATCTTTACAATTATGAAAAGGCTCAGGAAAGAAATCAATACAATCAATCAAAACAAATTTCAAATGAATGACGCTCCCGCGTCTCAAGCCACATTTTACTCCAGTCCACTGACAGAAATGAACACAGTTATTCCAATAGACAAAAACTTTTGATGGGTCCTCAGTTATTTGGGATTTGAATCAAAGGCAGGTTTGTTAGTTTCATTGACAGTTGATGCAGCACGTTAGAGAGAAAATGAGAATATAAACACATGAAACATTGTATAGATAGCCAGAAAGGTGTGGAAGTTAAAACTCGCTACGAAAATTCCATTCTAAAAAATGACAAGAACCAAAAGATGATACCTCTCAAAAATATTGATTTTAGTATTGGAGATTTGGAGCACCAATGTGTTGTATAATATGCACAATTATATAACAAGCTGGCAATGACATTGACAAAAAAATATTTTGTTAGCAGTTTTCTTCAAGATTGATTCTGACTTTGGTGCTTGATCCACCTAATCTTTTCTTTATAATATGCATTAAATGATTCATCTCTCAAAAAAGTCACAAATTTCTTGTGAAAGGTAAGGACATTTAAACTAATCTTTTTCTTAATCATGAGTCAACTTCCCATATTTTCTCTGTAAGTTCACTGATTCATAATAGGATATATTGGAGTTGCTATATTTTTTATTCAGACTAAAATTCTTTTGTCTGGTGTTCTTTTCTCACATTAGTGGGGATGGATCTTTTGCTATCCGTATATCAACTTTAGAATCCTCTGATCACCAACAAAACACAGCTTGTGTAAACATGTATTGCAAAATTTGTATTACTTTCACATAGTCCTAAGATAGTCAGCGATGCCTACATCCTCAAGTCTATTTATTTTCCGGGGGGCTTAAGGATAATTGTAGCTATGAGTTGAAAGTGTCCTCAACCTTAATAGCTTGTTCATCACATACCTCATTGATGATCGAGTCTCGATGGCTATATATTTTTTATATCGGTTCCTGATCTTCAGTTCAGAAGGATCAGTGGTGAGTCCTTATTCTTCGAGGACTAGTGATATGATTATTTTCTCGCTTTTAGCTTTAGATTAAGTTTTGCTAGATCTAGCTGGGGCATGTCCCAGCATTTCTAGTTAATAGAGGCTATATTTCAGACAAGTTAATTTCAGCTTTAGCGTTAGAGTTTAACTTTTCATTTGTATTCAAACTCTCAGTTTTCATATATTCAGATCTAGTATATGGGTATTCCCCATCATTTTAGATTTTCACATGATTTAGCTTCCGCATAGTATTATTGCTTGGTTTTTCTTTCGTATGCTTATGATTATGCCAGCAGGGTTAGCTTGGGGTCACACATGATCCTTGGTCCCGGGTCCACATCCAGGGGGTAGCCTGGGGGCATGACAAAATTGGTATCAGATCCTTAGGTTTAAGTATCCTAAGATGTTTAAAAACCCACACTAAGTAGAGTATTTTTCATGGGCGTGAAGTGCACCACATCTAATGAGAAGGAGACTGCAAATTGTTTAAGGAAAACACTTCAATTTCTTTGTTACTCTTATCGTGTGTAAGGTGTGATCTAATTCCTCGTGCTAATCCTTCATTATGCGCTTTTAGATCATGCCTCCTCGTAGAGCTTATGGAAGGAATGTGAATGACAGGAATGTAAATATAGCTCCTCAAGTCCTAGATCATGAAGTTTCAAATACCGAATTTTGGAACACTATCCAGTTGTTGGCTTACAATGTGACCAACCGGAACAATCTGCAGGTTCTAGTTTCGGCAAATACTAATGTTGGGTCGACTGCAGCTAGAGTTCATGATTTTGTTAGGATGAATCAGCCTGAGTTCTTAAGATCGCAGATTGGTGAGGATCCCCAAAGCTTCATTGATGAGGTCAAGAGGATCTTTGGAGTTATGCAGGTAACTGGAAATGTTTGGGTTGAGTTGGCTACTTACCAGCTTAAGGATGTAGCTCATTTCTGGTATACTCAGTTGAAGGAGAACAGGGGTAGAAATGCAGCTTCTATCACTTAGGAATGTTTTAATGAGACCTTTCTGAAAAAGTTCTTCCCAAGAGATTTGAGGGAGGCAAAAGCTCAAGAATTTATGAATTTGAGAGAGGGTTCTATGATGGTCCAAGAGTATGAAATCAAGTTCACCCAACTCTCTAGGTATGCTCCTCACAAGATTGCTGACTTTAGGGATCAAATGAACAAGTTCATGTATGGGGTATCCGATCTAGTGAATATAGAGTGTAGGAATGCCATGTTACTTGATGATATGTACATCTATAGGCTCATGACTCATGCTCAGTAGGTCGAGGGTGAATACTTTAAGGAACAAACCAAGGAAAATAAGAAAGCTAAGACATGCAACTATGACTATTCTTAACAGAAATTGGGTAGTGGAAATCACTCGCAATATTAGCAGAAGTCTTCAACTCCAGCACCTTCATCAGCTAGTGTTCCATCAAGTTTCGTAATGATCAGAAAGGTAGGGCATCAGGCTTTAAGACTCAAGGTAGTGTTCCAAGCACCAAAACCTACCCAACTTGTTCGAAGTGTGGTAAGAACAATCTGAGCGAGTGTCTTGTAGGAAAGGAATGATGCTTTGGATGTTGTTACTCTGGTCACAGGTTGAAGGATTATCCTTCTAAGTAGGGTCAAGGAGGTAACAGTGGTAGAGCTTAGTCTACAACTTCAGCAGCACCAGTAGGTCGTCTGATCAGCAGGGTAACTCATCTCGTACAGGTGGCGGTCAGCGCCAAAATAGGTTGTATGCTCTCCAGGCTCACCAGGATAAGGAAGATTCTCCTAATGTAGTCACTGGTACGTTACGAGTCTTTGACCTTGATGTTTATGCATTATTAGATCCAAGGGCTACTTTGTCTTTTGTAATTCTTATATAGCAGTCAACTTCAATGTTAGTCTAGAAACTTTCTCAGAACCCTTCTTAGTCTCTACTCTTGTCAGGACGCAGTTATAGCTAGACGGGTATACAGAAATCGCCTTGTCACAGTCTCCTAGAAAGTCACCTCAGTAAATCTTGTAGAGTTAGAAATGGTAGACTTCAATATCATTCTAGGGATAGATTGGTTACATTTTTGTTATGCCTTGGTCGATTGTAGAACTAGGATTGTTCGTTTTCAGTTTCCAGACGAACCAATCTTAGAATGGAAAGGCAGTAGCTTAGAGCCTATGGGTCGATTCATTTCTTACCTTAAGGCCAACAAGATGATTTCTAAGGGGTATCTCTATCATCTAGTTCGGGTTAAGGATTCAAGCTCCTAAACCCCAACTCTTGAGTCAGTTCCAGAAGTTGATGAGTTCCCAGAAGTGTTTCCAGAAGATCTTCCCAGAGTTCCTCCCGAAAGAGAAATCGACTTTGGAATTGATCTCCTTCCAAATACCCAGCCTATCTCTATTCCTCCTTACAGAATGGCTCCAACAGATCTTAAGGAATTGAAAGAGTAGTTAAAAGACCTTCTACATAAGGGCTTCATCAGACCCAGCATTCCCCATGGGGTGCACTAGTATTGTTCGTGAAGAAGAAAGATGGTTCTCTTAAAATGTACATTTACTATAGGCAGTTGAACAAGGTCACAATCAAGAATAAGTATCCCATTCCCAGGATTGATGACTTGTTTGACCAACTTCAGGGTGCTAGTCATTTCTCAAAGATAGACCTCAGATCAGGGTATCATCAGCTTAGAGTCAGAGATAGTGACATTCTGAAAACTACCTTCAGAACTCCATATGGTCATTATGAATTTGTAGTTATGTCATTTAAACTAACTAATGCTCTTGTAGCTTTCATGGATTTGATTAACAGAGTGTTCAAGCAGTATTTGCACTTGTTTGTTATCGTCTTTAATGATGATATCCTCATTTACTCTAGGAATGAGGAAGAACATGCAAATCATTTGAGGTTTGTTCTGTAAACTCTCAAAGATCGCCAGTTATTTGTTATGTTTAGCAAATGTGAGTTTTGGTGGTAATCCGTTGCTTTCCTGGGTTACATTGTGTGTACCAAACAGATCCGAGTGGATTCTCTAAAAATAGAAGCAGTGAAAAAATGTCCTAGACCTACCTCTCCTACATATATCAGAAGTTTCTTAAGTTACCGGGTTATTACAGAAGGTTCGTGGAAGGATTTTCATCCATAGCCTCTCTAATGACTAAGTTGACGCAAAAAAAGGTCAAGTTTCAGTGGTCAAATGATTGTGAGAAGAGCTTCATAGAATTGAAAACTAGGTTGACTATAACTCTTGTTTTGACTCTACTAGAGGGTTCAGATGGTTATGTTATCTATTGTGATGCATCCAGAATCGGCCTACATTGTGGGCTGATGCAGCGAGGTAATGTTTTAGCTTATGCTTCTAGACAGCTTAAGGTGCATGAGAAGAACTATCCAACTCATGACCTCGAGCTTGTAGCAGTAGTGTTTGCACTTAATATTTGGAGACACTACTTGTATGGTGTTCATATATATGTGGTCACACACCATAAGAGCCTTCAATATGTGTTCACCCAGAAAATAGTTGAATCTTGGATAGAGGAGATGGCTAGAGTTCCTCAAATATTAAGATATGAGTGTGCATTACCATCCTGGTAAGGTCAATGTAGTAGTAGATGGTCTTAGTAGACTATCTATGGGTAGTGTAGCACATGTTGAAGAAGAAAGAAAGGAACTTGCAAGGGATGTTCACAGACTTGCTCAATTAGAGTTCGTCTTATGAGCATATCAGATGGTGGTGTCACAGTTCAGAATGGGTCAGAATCCTCATTGGTAGTGGAGGTTAAGGAAAATCAAGACAATGATCCAATATTGCTTCAACTAAATGGTGCAATCCATTAGCAGAGAGTCAAGGTTTTCTCCCAAGGGATAGATGTTGTGCTTCGTTATCAGGGTCGATTATGTTTTCCTAAGGTGGGTGAGTCGAGGCAAAAGATTCTCACAGAAACCCATAATTCCAGCTATTCTATTCATCAAGGCACCACTAAGATGTACCGTGATCTGTAGGAAGTTTTTTGGTGGAATGGTATGAAAAGGGATATAGCAAATTTTGTGGCTAAGTACCCCAATTGCCAACAAGTGAAAGTAGAACATCAAAAACAATGAAGTATGACTTAAGAGATTGATATTCCTACTTGGAAGTGGGAAGTGATCAACACGGACTTCATCACAGGTTTAACTCGTACTCGAAGACAGGATGACTCCATTTGGGTGATAGTTGATAGAGTTACTAAGTCTGCACGCTTTTTGGCTATTAAGACTACAGATTCGGTGGAGGACTATGCCAAGCATTACATTAATGAGATTGTTAGGCTGCATAGAGTTCCATTGTCTATCGTCTCAGATAGAGGTCCTTAGTTTAACTCTCATTTCTGGAAGTCATTTCAAAAAGGTCTTGGTACTCAGGTTAACCTTAGCACAACATTTCATCCGTAGACGGATGGTCAGGTAGAGCATACCATTCAAACCTTAGAGGATATGTTGAGAGCTTGTGTGATAGACTTCAAGGGTAGTTCAGATGATCACCTTCCTCTTATATAGTTCGCCTACAATAATAGTTACCATTCTTGAATTCAGATGGCCCCTTATGAGGCACTGTATGGGCGTAGATGTAGATCTTTCGTTGGTTGGTTTGAAGTAGGTGAAGTAGCCTTGATAGGGCAAGATTCAGTTCATGATGCAATGGAGAAAGTGCAACTCATTAGAGATAGACTTCAGACAGCCCAGAGTCGCCAGAAGTCCTATGCAGATGTAAGGAGGAGGGAACTAGAGTTCAAAGTTGATGATTGAGTTTTCTTAAAAGTGTCACCTATGAAGGGGCTGATGAGATTTTCCAAGAAAGGGAAGCTCAGTCCTAGATATGTAGGCCCTTACAAGATCTTGAAAAGGGTTGGTGAAGTGGCTTATGAGATAGAGTTGCCAACAGAACTAGCAGCAGTGCATCCGGTTTTCCAGATTTCGTTGTTAAACAAGTGTGTGGGTGACCCATCATCTATAGTACCTTTAGAAAGTGTGGCAGTGAAGGATAGTCTCACGTATAAAAAGGTACCAGTCGAGATTCTTGATCATCAGGTTTGAAGGTTGAGAAACAAAGAAGTCGCTTCAGTGAAGGTTTTGTGGAGGAGTCAGTCCGTAGAGGGAGAAACTTGGGAAGCAGAAGCAGCCATAAAGGCCAAGTATCCTCACCTCTTTCCTTCTCATTCCATTCTAGCTTGAGGTAATAGTTCCTCTTCAGTTTTTCAGTCATTGATGCGTGAATTCAGACTTAGTATTATGTTCCTTCAGTTTGCACTTGCCTTTACAACGTATTTGCATGTTCTTGGAACTTAGATCAGTCATAAATCAATTTCCAGTATTTAGTGGTAGGGATTGCAGCTCTCTCCCTTTATTTCAGCTAGTTTATTCTTCATTCGAGGACGAATGTCTCCAAGGGGGAGATATTGTAACACCTCAAAAACAAGACCTAGGAAAAAACTGCAGAAAACTTACTTGAACCATGACAGGTTTCACATATCGTGATACGGTCCACGGTCCATTGACCTACCCGTGGAGGGGAATTAGACTCCACTAGGCCCAGATGTTAGACCACGGAACCATTCACGGGCCATGGTCTTGATGACAAACCGTGGAGGTGTTCGTGAAGGGTGAACCAGTAAGCCTCCAAGCATAGCCCTCAAACACCCCACCCCTAAGTGAAGACCACGAGGACCTTCATGATCCGTGATCTTGAGGATGGGTCGTGGGGGCATCCGTGAAGGCCAACCAGAAGACCCCCAGACCTTAACCTCCAGACCTCAACCCAAGTAAGGACCACAGGGACCTTCACGGTCCGTGGTCCTCCAAACGGGCCACCGTAGAATCTCGTGGAGAAACACCCTGAACCAGTAGCCACTAGCCAAGGACCACGACCGGTCCCAGGGTCCGTGGTCCCTTTCACGGTCCATTAAAGTGGTCGTGGTTAGCCTCGCCAGATTTTTTAAGTAGGGTTATTTCAGTCATTTTCCCTATTCAATGGGCACCTAAACTATGTCGGTTAAACCCTAAACTACGTGATTTTGTTCAGTTTTAGCCTAGAAACATAACTAGAACTTATCTAAGTCAGATCATTCATCAAAACATAGAAAAATTAGAGCATAAGAGGAGAAAGAGGTCGAGCAACCCTAGTTCAAGAACGCATCAGGGTTCCATCAGTTTTAGCCCTGAAATCGAAAGATTTCTCTGTGGAATTCGTCACTAGGTATGTGGGATTTCACTAATGGGTTCCTTTCGCCCATTAGTTCCCAAGGATTCAGTCAGAATCTTGATTCCCTTAATATTATCTAGACCTAAGGTTTCTAGAATTTCAGCAGATCACCATAAATTAGTTGTTTGACGTTCTTAATCAAATTATCATGATTTTAGTATGGTTCTGCATAAATTCCTTCATAAATGTAGAACCCTAGCTATGTAATTCTTTTAGCTCATGAATTACACATGCTAGGTCAGTTTATTCAGATATACATTCCATAGATTTGAATGTTTCATTATCAGTACATTTATGTTGTATTTTCAGTTAGCATGTCAGTATTTTGAACTATCCAGAATTACAACATTTCAGCCATAAATTGCTAAATTATATATATTCTTATTGGGAGAAGCTTAATATCGAGAGACTAGGGTCAGTCACCCTCAGTCCCAGAACTACGTGCCCCGCAAGTTGTAAGTCCCTTTCATGGGCATCCTTTTAGTGATCACGCTAGCATGCCTCTATACCTCTGGTAGGGTATATTGGGTCATCTCAGTAGGGCGTATATATATGACTCCACATTTAGCTCATGTGGTTTTACGTTTGTTATTAGTAACTCCCTTACAGTTCAGTCAAACTCTATTGCATTGACCAAGTCATCAGTTACAGTTTAGTACTCAATCTCAGCATGTTATAAAATTGGTCATTGCATTCAGTGTTTCATGTTCAGTATTCTCAGTTTGTATCATGCTTATCTCATGTCATTGGTCAAGTATATGCTTTGATTCAGTTATGTTATTATTCAGTTTTATTATATCGTATATACTCAGTACCTTTCAAATACTATGCGCTACATCTTCTCGTGATGTAGGTCCAGGTCCTCAACAGTAAGATCACGATTAGATCAGTTCCTGCTCTTCAGTTCAGTAGCATCAATGGTGAGTCCCCATTCTTCGAGGGCTAGTGATATGATTATTTTCTCTCTTTTAGCTTTAGATTTAGTTTTGCCAGATCTAGCTAGGGCATGTCCCAGCATTTCTAGTTAGTAAGGCTTTTTTTTCAAACAAAGTTAGTTTCAATTTTAGCGTTAGAGTTTGACTTTTCATTTGTATTCAAACTCTCAATTTTCATATATTTAGATCTAGTATATTGCTTTTCCCCATCATTTCAGTTATTCACATGATTTAGCTTCCGCACAGTTTAATTGATTCAGTTTATCTTTAGTATGATTATGATTAAGCCAGCAAGGTTAGCTTGGGGTCACTCATGATCCTAGGTCCCGTGTCCGCGTGCAGGGGGTAGCCTCGGGACGTGATAGTTTCTAATGCCCTTAATTCTTTCTATTCTCTTTTTCGAGCTATTATGGAAGACAACAAATTTTTCCCCTAAAACAAGTTGGCATTAAATAGTAATCCCTCTGTCCCATTTTATATGTCATCCCTTTCTATAAATAGCTGGACCACAATACTTGTCATTTTATAAAATTTATGCATAAATTACCATATTTCGCCTATTATACACTTGATAGAATAGTTAATTAGTCTTGTCATTTATTAATAAAGTTGACTTAAGAAAACATTAAATAAGGGTACAAGGGTAAAGTTACATCATTTCTTAATGCAAGTGCAAAGTAAAAAGGTGACATATAAAATGTGACGGAGGGAGTATAAACTTTATTAGGGAAATCTCTGAAGTGATTCGATGGATTCAGCTGAACAATCAATGAACTAGATATGTGGACCTATAATAAATTATTCTCATTAAGAGATAAAAACAACAAATGCTATATGTTGTTCGAATTAATTATATCCTAGTTAAGATTATAAGTGGGTTTAATCAATTCGTGAATGTTTTTTATTTGAGGATATGACACTTCAAGTCCATATAAACAGACTATTAGTTAATTCATCAATCAATCTGGAACTCTAACACCCGCCTTCATGCCCAAGCCCAAGCCTAAGCCCAATTGGAGTATGTATGAAGAGTCCAAATGGACATGACTCTATTACCATGTAAATATATGGCACTTCAACACCAAAAGTTCACTCCTAAGGGGAGGATTATTACTTAAGTCCATACAAGGTTCATCATCATTTGGGCTCCCGCTCCATGCTCAAGTTGGGTTGATCGTGAAATGGGCGTTTGAGTGGGTTAGAGTCCCACATTGGTTGGGAAACAAAATGGCTAGCTGGGATGGATTTGAGCAAACCTCATCTCATCATCTAGATTTTTAGGTTATGTTAGACCCAAGGACCATATCTTTACATGTTCATCCCCATTTGGGCTCTCCATTGAAGGTGAATATATAGTGTGTTAGAGTGAGTAAGAGCCCCACATTAGTTAGGGATTCGACCGGTGGTTTTATTATAAGGTTTGGACAATCCTTCATTCATGAGCTAGATTTTGGGTTGATTTAGGCCAGTGTAATATTTCTTTACATTTTATCTACTCTGTATAAAATCACTCATTTCTATTTAGTCCTGTTTGATACATTTATAATGAACCAAACATATATTTCATAAAATTACTAGAACTAATAAAGGATTTAGCTACAATCACATAATTTTTCCTATATTATATTTAGCAACAATAATAAATATTACTCGTATTTACACCCACACCTTATCTAAATGTCGCTAAAGACTTTAATGACTATAGATGCAATAACATTAAGCCAGTGGTCGCTTAATGTTCATTGGGAGCCTAAAGCGAGAGATCTAGGAAAGGAGACCACATTGAAGAAAGGCCTAACTTGAAACTACGTACAGTATCACTATTGCCGCTAAAAGGAAAATATATTGCCACTAAATATATCTTTTGTTGTAGTAACTTGAACAACTACAAACAAGATCCTCCGCCTATTAGGGAGATGGTCTTCTTTTATATTTTGTCGATCATCAAAACATAATTTTAGCTCAGCTTAACACAATTGCTTTAGGTTCTATATGGAGAAAAAAAGGTCATAGATTAATCATCCGACTTATGCAGATGATGTTTTAATTTCTTTTATTTTCCTCGTGTACAAGGTAATCCCTAAACTTTGCTATGTAGGATATACAATTATGACTGTAGTAGGTCAGATAGTAAAAAGGAAATGATTTTTCAAAATTAACAAGGAGAAATATAAGCAGAATACTGAGAGTAATAATTCTCCGACAATTAGAGTATGATAATGAGATGATGTCATATCATATCATATTATATTATAGATTAGGATCATTGATAGAAACTGGAATTTCATTTTTACATGGGAACTATGGCATGTTCCAAATTCCAATTGATCATCCGAAAACATTGGAACAAAATAAAATCATAACATATGACGATGCTTGATTGGCAAAGCAATTAATGAGAAACTGGTTAACCCTGGAGTGGTTGAGTTGACTTACAAGAAATTACATTTAGATGTCAGGAAATTATATCTAATATTTCAACACTTTCATGTTAATTTTTAAGTGGAAGTCTCCTATTTCTATTTGAGAAAAATAAAAGGTTCAATCAAATTTTGAATGGAAGGTTCGCCAAAAATCTTCATTTGAAATGTGGAAGAAATGAAAGAAGAAGTTTTTTCTTCAAAATGCAAAAACCATGTCTATGGAGTACAATATTTAACAAATTAAAGTCATATTTAAATATTTATGGGGAGAAAGTCACCTCTATTAAAACATTTCTTCTTCTCCTTCTCCTCCGAAAGTCACATCTATTAAAACATTTCTTCTTTTCCTCCTCCTCCGACTGCTTCCACTTTTTGGATGGAAATACCTTGACAAAGTTATATACACAATTTCAGAAGAATTAGAAGGGTTTTTATGATGTTTAAGATTCTTTGATTGAATTTTACATTGAACAACAAACTTCAATGATCTCCCCAAGGAATATATCTTCTTGTAATTCCATAATATATTTCTTTTGCTCTCTTGTTGTTTGTTATGTTGAAATTTGGTTTAAAAAGAGAGTCCTATTTCAATCCCTATCTCTCTCACATTAAGTAATGTATCATTTGTAATTATCGACAACGACGGAATCTATCTGAAACAATGAAAAATTAGGGATTTTTTTACTTGAAGGAACTTCCAGGATAGGACCAAAAGCACAAATCAGATCAAACATTTCAGCCCATATTTTATATCAAAATCTGTTAAAAATTAGCCCAAATCCGCTCTAAATTAGCCCAAATCCCCAAACATTATTCCATTTTCTGAACATGAAAATAACTCCTCTGTTCGTAAGTCCAACAATTTCAACAAAGGACAGAGATCACCATTTCTTTTTTGGTGCAATATTCATCTTTTTCTACTGGAAAAAAATCAGATGGTCTCCTCTCATCCACATCTCTCTTCTTTTATTTGGTCAAAATACTTTTGAATTCTCCTACTGAGAATCACATAGACAAATTTTGAATTCAAACGGCCATTTATCAATCAAATTCGGCCTGAAATTGCAATAAGTTGAACCCTAGTTTGTCACTATAAATAGTAGGTCTTGCATTCATTTTTGTGGAAGCCTTTTTCCCCCACATCACACATGAAACGATTGCTTTATTCTTGTTTGATCCTCTTAAAAACACCTACTCAATCTCTACTTAGTATTAGTGCTAATAGAGGTCCTATTATATTCTGCTTGAAATCGTTCTGTAGAGAGTTTAAAGAGGAGATTCAAGTAGACATCGTTCAATACCCTGCCAGGTGACATTCACCCTTTCTCTATTTTTCATCTCTTTGACAAACTGTTACTCTTATCCACGTTAAATGTTCATTTGATGTGTTTATTTGATAAAATTTTACAGCTCATGTGTTTTTTTGTAAAAATATGTTTAAAAGAGATGAGTGTTGGTCTTAGTGTAAGAAAAATAATGATCCTATGCATGCTCAGTAGATTCCTAAGTTATATCATTGCGCACAAAAAATATTGATTTTAAGATCTATCCCAAATCCATTAAATGGTGCAGTTTTATGTATAAGTTTCCTTTCTAAATTATTTAGTGATGGCGGTGTAAAATGTGGAAGGATCATGGATTGAAAATGTGGAGTATTAATTTTGTGCTTAAAAGAAATGGAAGGTGGCTTGGTAGTTTTGAGTTTGGTTTAACGATACCAATTGTAGGAGATATATCTTGATAGGCATTTGCACATTTTTCGTGTTTTGAATAGTATATTCGGTTTATGACTTTACTTAGCTCTTTATTTGATTGATTCACCATAATTTAAAGTTGAATCGTCTTACCAATTTCTTTACTCTCTCTTTATTTACATGAATACTTTCGGAGCTAATTGGAGTCTTCATAAAAGACTTCTACCGTGCAAGAAGTTTCATTTCAAGACTCATCACCATTGCTAGATTTTAAAGACTGCATCCTCTCTCCCGCTTTGTGTCTCCCGCTTCTCAAAAGCTCATGCAAAATGGGCATGACAAAGTAGCAAAGAAATCTAGAAAACAACTCCTTTCTTTTCTTTTTTAGTCATTACTTTATTATGTTTGTGTTCGTGCTGATAGTTGGACTTTATATTATATGACACTTATTTTCTCTTTTCCCTTTATGTGTACACATATGATTTTATTGTTCCACCACGCACAAAGACGGATCCCCAAATGATGTTGGGGTAAATGTTAGATTTCCTAACATTATGGAGAGATATGTTTAGCAGCTAAAAATTATGTGTGAGGTGAGTTATCTAGATCCTCGTTAAAAAAATGTGAACTTGAAGTTCAAGAGATAATTCATATGTAAAATGTTGCAAATAATTCGCTAGATGTATTTGCTGATCCAATATATTAATTAAGGTGCAAATGCTCCAATAAATAGTCCTTGAAGGACAGAGTCTATGGTACATCGGAAGCGTGATAGACCAATCGATTCCAAACGTAAAACTCCTTGATGAAGGAGAGCAGCAAATTATCAAAATGGTCATGATAATGAGGTAAGTGCTTTGAAAGAGCACTATGAAATAACACTTCATACAACCTTGGCAAAGGTTCAAATACCTGAATATGATGAAAAATGAAGAGATCTCGATGGTAATGTCGTATTGGAAACGAATCAAAATGATCGTCGACGGTATCTTTGATATGAAGTAGCACTCAATGCAATAAATGATTACGAGGATCTTAAATTCAAATCTGTCATTTAGTTTGGACAGATAAATGCTTGGCAAAATAAAATGCATTATTCAAGTATATTTTGTTTCACTTAGAAAAATGATATTTTAGAACTTATAGTTCATAGATCAAAATATATGCCTGTGGGGTACAAATGAATCATTGTGTGAGAGTATAACCGTAACATATAAAGTACAGTTTGTGCCTCAGCGAATAAAGGGTTTTTTTCGAAAAAAAATTATCCTGAGATTATTAAATGGAGATATATTCTCTTGTCCTGGATGCAATGAGACGTAATTTAGTCTGGCAATAGATGAAATACTTGAATATGTATAAAGAATGATTATTATGTCTAACTAGATATGAAAATCCTTAAAGTATTTAAAAGATCTTAAAGCAATTCCATTGAGTGCCCAATGGTTTTGAGACTACTTAACACAGAGAAATAATCTTTTTGACCTCATGAAAATGATTAAAATGCAATGTATTAGTGCAAATGGTGCACTTATAGATTATTGGCGCTAATGCTAGAAGATTATTTGATATACATAACGAAAGTTATGTGAAAGGATTATCAAATTATCATTCAAGTTACACCAAAAAACTAACAAAGCAAGTGACTCAACACATAGAAGATGTGTGATTTTCTTTAAGAAGAAAAGACGAGCTTCAATAAAATTGAAATGATCAATTTCGAAGTCAGAAATGATTTGATTATGTAGATACATAATATTTATTTGATCTACATAAAGCTCGATCGCAAATGGACTATCTACTCATATATGTAGGCACAATAAAATCTTGGCATTCAAAGAATCAAATCATGTAGAAATAATATTGATCTAATAAATTAAGTCGGGAGTGTGTTTGGTTGGAAGCATGATCTATCATATTGAGAATATATGTGATTTCTTTTGAAAAGGATATTCCAGCCACCATATACCAAAATGATATATAGGTCAATTGAAGGGAGGATACAATCAAAAGAGATCAGACAAAGTATATTTCACCAAAAGACTTTTTCACACATGATTTTCAACAAAATGGTGAGATAGACATTCAAAGACCCATTCAAGAGATAATTTTGTAAACTTATTCACTAAGGATTGTCAACATCAATACTTGAGAAGTTATTATATAAGATTGTAATGCATCGTCTCCGAGATATCCCAGTAAAGATTTTATCAAGGGGAGAAAAATATGTGTTCTACTCTTTTCCTTAACCATCGTTTTAACCGAATTGGGTTTTCCTGGTAAGATTTTTAATGAGGCAACATTCAAAGCGTATTAAAAGATTTGTGTACTATTTTTCCTTCAATAGGATTTTTTCCCGCAAGGCTTTTTCCTAGTAAGGTTTTAACGAGACACAATATCTATGGATATCCAAGGGGGAGTGTTATAAAATATTATGATATGGATGTCCACTACAACAAGATGTTACTACGAGTAATTATATCCATTATTAAGATAACCTCCACCTTTATGACCATTATTCTTTTAACCTTTAACCTCCATAACCTCCTCCATTATATTCATGTTAATGTCATGTTTATGACTAACCTTTTGTATGCCGCTATGTTACACTATAAAAAGAGGCATAAGGGTTCATATTGGATGTACTTGAATACTTTGATCAATAAGAAATACTCTTATATCTGTCTCTACATTTCTATTGCTTTCATCTTCTATATTTCTCGTCTTATTTTTCTTTAGTTTTACAATAGATTTGTGTTCTTTTTAAAATAATGTGTCTAATTGAGGTTTCTTACTTTGTCTCACTATTAACCGTGATACTCCAATTTCATGACCTTCAAGTGAATGCACTGAGATAATGATATGAGAAGTTAATAAAAACAAACTTGTTGTAAATTAAGAGGAAAAATACTAGAATACTTATACAGGGAGGTAAGACAAATGGTGATGGAAAGTATAAAGTTGGGAGCTTTATTTATTCTCTTCAAGTGTGTATTTCACAATGGTAAAGGATACCCTTTTATAGGTTTTAGAAAACATCCGTTTACATCCTTTAACCAAATACGTTAGTACAACATTAATACTTACATTAAATAGGTTAATTACGTTAGGTTGTTGATGAGAAGAATTGAAACATCCACAATTAAATGGTTTTTTAACACTCCCCTTGGATGTTTATAGATAATGTTCCTCGTTAAAACCTTACTAGGGAAAACCCAGCGGGAAAAATCCTAGTGAAGGAAAATTAAAAGAGTACACACATCTTGTAATACGCCTTGAGTGTTGCCTCATTAAAAACCTTACCAGGAAAACCCAATGGGACAAAAACATGGCTAAGGGAAAAAGAGTACAACGCATATTTTGCTCCCCCAAATGAAAAATTTATTTGCTATCTTGGACAAGACGCATTCCAATCTTATATATTAGCTTCTCAAATGTTGACGTTGGCAATGCCTTAGTGAATAAACATGCAAGATTATCAATCGAACGAATCTATTGAACATAAATCTCACCATTTTGTTGAAGATCGCGTGTGAAAAATACCTTGGGTTAAATTGTAACATCCGACAATTTAAAATGAATATGAAGAAGCTTGAAATTGGAAGTAGTCATTTTTTTGAAAAAAAATCCAGAATTTGGAAATTTGAAAAAAATTCAAAATCTGGAAAATTTGGCTAAGTGTGGAAATCAGTGAGTTTTTGGCCAACTTTGAGCAGTCGTAACTCCTAGCTGAGGATGAGTTAGGAGTAGTTCCAGTTATGGTTGTGAAGCTTGTGGAACGATCTTTCCAACGCCACCGAGTTTGCTCGATTCTGAGTTCGTATGAGCGAGTTATACCCTTTGAAAGTTGGGCAGTTGGCAAGGAGTCCGTCCGGAAATTTAAGGGCATTTTGGTCTTTTCACAAATCATTTCTTTTGAGGTTATATTGTTGTATTAGGCTGATCTTTGGATCATTTTGTCCCATTTTGAAAGAGAGAAAGTTAGGGTTCTTGAGAGTGAAGAAGAGAAGAAGAAGAGAAGAAGAGGAGAAAGAGGAGATCAACAAGTTTCCGTCGTGGAATTTCGTCGGGGGTGATCCCTATCAAGGTATGTGAGTTATTTAGTGTGGGTTGATCCTTTCCCCCACACACCAAGCTCATTTTATGATTTGAGAAAAGATTGAATTTGTTGTTGAAGTTGTTAGTTGTTGTTGATGTTGTTAGTTGTGTTGTGGAAGTTATTGTTGGTTGTGGGACATGATTTGGTTGTGTTCTTGAGCTGAAATCTATTGTGTCTTGAGGGATTTTATGATCCTTAGTATTGGTTGGTTCATACCCCCACACACCAACTCGTTTTTAATTCCAAGAAAAGATTTATTTTGGTTGTTGAAGTTGTTGGTTGTGTTGTTGAAGTTCTTGTTGATGAGGGATATGTTTCTGGTTGTGTTCTTGAGTTGAATCTAT
>JAJOOR010011414.1:0-36482 GCA_036250505.1 Solanum acaule
AACTTACCATTCAACCTTTCCACCTTTACACAATAAAGCATATAAGAAACATAAACATCACATGAATCACATCATCACATTAAGACCAACACCTAAGACAACTCTAAGTCATACTTGTGCAATGTACAAGTAGCATCCCATACTACTACTCACACTAAGTATTCCTTTGAAGTCACCATAGGCAAGGCACATTCATATACAATAGTCATGACAAAGAAGTAACTCATAATACACTCCAAGTATAGCATGCATCTTTACATTTAAACATATAAGCATTTAATTTAACCTTCTTCATTAGCTTCATTACATTAAGAGCACCTTCATTCATTAGACATTAGATCAACACTCTTTATTAACACATCATCATAATAGCCCATTCATTCATTAACATTATAAGGAACACACCATGACCTCTCTCAAATGCCTACTTGTGTAATGCACATATGGCATCCCATACCACCACCCATACTAAGTAGTACATCCTTAAGAAGCCATAGTTTATTAACATTCTTTGTGGGGGTAAGCCTTAACCGACATAGACCATGTGAGCTTGACATGGAATCTCGGTGTCATCCTCACCTGATAAAGGGATTCCTAATTTCCCAAGGTTGGACCATGTTTGTTTAGCCTTAATTTGATCCACTAGCTATATCTATGTGGGCACATAGTTAAGGGATAGGGAGATTGCTACTAGATACCCCGCCTCAACTCACGGTTGAGCATCCATCTCAAAAAGTTGCTACTAGATAGCTCACCTCAACTCACAGATGAGCATCCACCCCAATTCGTAAATACTCGGTGCTTGGCATTATTCCCCATGGAGTACTTTACATTCATTACATTAGTTCATTATGGGATAAGGGATTGCTATTAGATACCGCACCTCAACTCCCAAATGAGCATCCATCCCAAACCCAGCATTCACTAAAACGGGATATATGAATTATTACTAGATACTCTGCCTCCACTCCCGGATGGGCATCCATCCCATCCCAACATTCATTAATTGGAAAGCTCATAGATTCAAAGATGAGAATAGCCTTTCACCTAAGAACCCCCTTATTGTGAGGAATTACTTTCACAATAGGTCATTAACATTCGTTAGAGTACAATATGAGAATATCCTTTCAAATAGTACTTCATCATTAACATTATCATTAAACTTTATTCATTCATTCATGTGTGTGTTTGTCAGAATAACCTTTCACATAATCACCATCATCCACAAGTGTTAATAGAGAGATAACATTCAACCCTAACATAATTAACTTCTAAACATGATCATAATTCATTCGTTTAGATCACACACATGCTTCACATAACATTCATACATACAACATCATGATAATACTTCAATTCCTCACACTATGCCTTCAAGGCCATGATCACAATGTACATAGTAAGTAAACACCTCCACCTTTCAAGTGGATCAACAATTCAAGCACAATTCTACTTAACATGAAATTAGGTCAAACTTGCCCTTTCAAGGCTATGATCACAAACCCTCAATTCACCATAATTAGGCAAAGATAATGATACAATTCAATAATCTAAATCAATTTAGGCATAATTCTTCATCATTCATTCATGATCAACAAACCCACTTCATAAGACACAATTTAGAAATTGAGAGGAATCATGGGTTCATAGATTAATATCATTAATTAAACATCAATATAATCATAATTTGACATTAGTAAATGTTTAAAATCATTTGATGAAAGAACCCATGAGATTGAGTGAAAACCTAGATTTTCATGATTTGAAATCACATTTGAATTGGCTCCTTGAATGGAAAATTAGACAAGGATCAAGACCACCATACCTTTCTATTGATTACCCACTAAAATTGAAGAAGAAACACTTTGGAATCGCCAACCCTAGCTTGATCTTGACCTTGATCTCCAATGGAGTTTCTAGGGAGAAGACTTTTGGGAGGGAAGGGTTTTGATTTGGGGTTTTGAAATAATGAAATCTAAAATAGAATTTTAATGTTTTAATACTCTAAAAATATGTTAATAAACAAAAAATAACCGTCCAAACACTTAACTAAGCAAAGGGTGAATTTACCACTTCACCCTTCACTTGGCCGTGCCTCTTGACAGATTGCAGACATAGTTCACGAGACCCTCATCCAGAGTCCGTGGATGGGGTCACAAACTGTACTGTCCCTCCGTCAACTGAGGCTGTGGCTTGGATTAGGGGGACATGACCTACGGAGGCCATTCACGGGGCGTGGACCCCTTCCGTAGGTCACCTCATTTTGGGCATCCCCATGGTTTCCTTGGGGTCTTCAGGTTTAGACTTAGGGGTCCTTGAGAAGGACCCTTAGGGTGGTCCTTGGGGGGTCTTACCTTGACGTCTAACCCCTAAACACCTAAACCATGGCTTGGGACAACCTTAAACCACTTCAAAACTCAAGACACACTCACATCAAACTCAAACGCACACACGTTAGGCTCTAGTTTCACTAGTTCATTTTTAGGGTCGTTACATTATCCCCCTCTTAGGACTATCCAAGCCCTTTTAATTGTGGTTTTTATATCAGTTTCTTGCATGATAGGTTGCTGGTTGTTTCCGAACCTTGAATTGTACCCGTTTCAGGGGCACATGTTCAGTAAGCTAATTAGGACCCATTAAAGGAGTCAATTTTGGGATTTCAGATATGGGTCCCATAATTCCATTTTGACTTGATTTTGTGCCTGTCACCAATTATTGTAATTTTAGTATATAAACATCTATTTTGATGTTACAATCATTTTTTGGTAGTGTGGTAGTGATCATAGGTCATTCAGAAGGGCAAAGCTCCAGAATTATAAACTTAGAGTGTGCAAGTTTGCATTGATCTAGGCTATGTCTTACTGATCTTTAGATTGAGCTTGTAACTGTTAACATTGAATAGCTAGAATTGGGATGGGCTTATAGTTGAATCATGTTTATTTATTAGAATTCATGTTTTAGGTCTATTTAGGTAGTTCTGGGTGTTCAAGCATGCCTAGTATTATGGTGTGATAATGTCTTGCCTCATATTTTTCGTATTGTTGTTGTTGGAAGCTTGTTGTTGGCCTTAGCCTATAGGCTAGTTATTGCTAAGGCTTACTTAATGGAGTTGATACGCTTTAGAGACTCTCTGATGATTCTTCGAATGACTTAACCCCCCGTAGACTATTAAATAGAATTGGGTGATTACATACTTTCAAAGTCTTTTGGCCACGGTTTGAGGCGTTGTTGTATATGTATTGTCACACCTCGAGCCTATACCCTAGGCGGGACTGGCACTTGAGAACCATTGCTGGCCCTAAGCGAACCCTTGTCCTTGCTTAACTCTTAGCGGAAGACTTACTCATGATAAAATACTTTAAAAATTAAACTGAACTGCTCAATAGATAACTTAAAATGTATTAAATAACATTCAACTTAGCCTAAGTGGCAACTCAAGATTCAACTTAAGCCAATAACAAGATAGTGACAAATGAACTAATTAACTGTCTATGAAGCCTCTAATAACTGAGATGGATGTCGGGACAAGACTCACAACATCCTAATGAACTAAAATACTGAAAAGCAATAAAAAAGGATCCTACGAAAGCAAGGAGGCTCATCAACAAACTCTGAAGCTCAACTAGAATCAATGATGCGTTGGATGCTGATCCTAGTTACCTGTATCTGCATCATAAAATAATGCAGGTCCAATGGAATCAGTACATTGAATGTATGAGCATGCGAGGGGAATTCTAAAACAAGACATAAGCTTGGAAATGGAATTGAAAGGACAAACTTGGTCTCAACTCTACTCAATTGAACAAAAATCATTTCAATATAAAGCAGTAATATAAATTCAATATAGCGAAAAGCTTTTAAAACATAGATGACAACTCTGTGTATTTAGAAATACAATAGTAACTTTGTGTGTATGAAAAGATACAATATAAAATCCGGATGTATATAAAAATACAAGTAACTCTGTGTATATAATAATACAAAATACTTCTGTGAGAGTTTCTCTAATCGACAACCATCACTTAAGAGGTATTGTGATAATACAACATTTTCCCTCACGATGCCAGGGCCATCATATACCTTGCTGGGGGGGATAGAACCTGACTACTAAGTGGATCCACTAGTCTATTTGAAAAAGAACTAAGGAATCATCTAAAAAGTATGACCCTTTTCTACCCATGGTGGCTACATGGTTTATGGGGGCTGAGAATTGTCTGAACTCTCCCCCATATGGGTGCTCAATACTACTCTCAAAATATACTAGCTCATATGTTTAAAAACATAACTTTGTGGTTTGAGATAATTACTCAAAAACTAGTCGGAGACTCTCTTGGAAATCAGTGTTTCCTCTCTTGATTAATTGTGAAAGCATTTACTCTTTACTGAAAACTAGCTCAAAGGCTCTTTTGGAAATCTCAGTTTTCTTTCTTGTTTAAATGTGAAAACATTTTACTCTTTGGAAATACATAGTCCCGATATACTCTTTTGAAGAAATGAACTTCAATCTTTACTCTTTACTCAACTCAAAACTCAGGTCTTAAAAAAAAGTTAAAACATTTGTAAAAGACTTTCGGAAGACTCTATGAACTTCTCTTGACTTGGCTCTTAACTTTTTCTTGACTTTGAATTTATGGATTCAAGGTTGTGATTTGTGATAGGAAAGATCTCGTGATGTTTAGGAGTGTTTATAGATAGTTAAACATGAGAAACGATCAAGAAATTACTGTTTGGAAGCAAGTTCGCGACGTGGAGATGCATTTAAATATTTGGTTGCGAAAATAAATTTTGAGGTAGAAGGGTTCGTGACCGCTCCGTAATGCGGAGAACATTTTTCCAATCTTGAGGAACAGGTCCTGGTACCCAGATTCGCCTTACTTTTTCCTTCTACATTTTCTAATCCCAATTCGCCTAAACTCGATTCTTTATCTCAAATTCTCTTTAGATTCAGATACCCAGTATATATACACAAGAATCTAACTCAAACAACTCAAGGAAACAACACTATAACTTTAACAAACTCTTCAATCTCAACCCAAATTCAAGAACAAAAGCAATTCAAGAACATACATCAAGAACATTTAAACTTCCAATCTTTTAGGATGACTTCGCGCTGAAATAAACATGTTTGGCACGTGGGTGAACGAACCCAATGTTGTGAAAGTCTCACATATCTCGTAGGAGCAAATTCTTGATGAAATCTGCAATCAATTTCTCATGAAGACGATGAATCTTAACTTTCCTCTTCTCTTTTCTCTTGAGTTCTTCTCTCTAAAACCCTAGCGTAAAATCTTTGAGTGCGTAAACTGACCCAATTCAGTTGAGACCCCTAAGTAATTACTAAAAACGAAATAAACTAATTGGGTAGTTAAAAGACCATAGTACCTTTCAAAAATTCGGTTTTGACTTTCCTTATGTAGACAACCCAACTTAAAATGGGCATATCTCCCTCATACAAACTCAAAACTGAGAAAACTTGGCGGCGTTGGAAATATAATTCAAAGATATTTCTTACGGTATCTTGTAGCACACCTAAATCATCTTCAGATATGAGTTATGGTCATTTGAAGTTGACCCAAAACTCATACTTAACTTGACTTTGTCAAACTTTCCAAATTTGATTATTTTTAAAACTGATTTCTTTCTAATTCCAAGTATTTATAGTAGCAAGGTGTTACATGTTTTTAGACTTGGTTTGAGATCTTGAAATACATCCTTAGTCACGTTTTGAGGCCCTTACACATCTATATTATCCTCAATTCTAGTCTAGGTACACCTCTATTAGTCAGGTTTGAGTCCTGACTTGGTGATTCTATTGGGTCCTTCATTTGCCTTTACCTCGGTTCGAGTCCGTGGTTGGCTGTCTTAGTTTCAAAATACTTTTAAACTTATCTAGTTGTCTCCTTAACTATTTTGTGTACCCATCAGGCTTATTGGGGTCAATTTGGATTATTTACTTTTAATTCCACACGAGTGTATCTTGAGTCGGCCTATTATGCCTACCTGGTACCTACTATTTTGATAGTCATATGACGCTCTTCATCTATTTTCTTGAAGAATATCCGAGCACCAATCACTAGCGTTCATTTTGAGCTTATTGTAAGGATATTCGAAGACCGAGGGTGAGCTTATGACATCCTAGATCAACCTATTTCCTTTGGCTTATAGTTTTAACTAGTGTTTTGCATTTGATACAAGTCTGTAATTTTGGTCCACTTTTGGGACTTGTACTCTTTTAGAAGCTGTGTACTTGTGGTTACTAGGTTGTGGGATTGGATCTTTGTTTTGATTGTATATATTTTTCATTGTTCTTATCTCCACTGTTTTTGTTAAATTGTTTTCTTTATCGTCTGTTACTTTTGTTTCTACCCAACACTCATGTTATTTGTAAATGTGAGATATAGTTTAGCTTACCTATCGGTGTGTTATTGTAGGTGCCATCATGACTCGAGGTTTTGGGCTTAAATAAGTTGGTAGCAGAGCTATGTTCACCAGTGTCAGTTATGGAATCTTACTTGGTTCACTCTTTTGCAGGATGGATCGCACACGCGACTTAGAAGTCGAGGGTGATGCACTCGGACCCGGGGGTAGAGTCCCTACTAGGGCTAGATGATGATCCTGAGGTCGTGCGAGGGATACACTACTAGCCCGGGACTGGGGTAGAGAGAAGACTCCATAGTTAGAGGCACAACCTTAGGCTACTCCTATTCCTCCCTAGCCAATGGGGTTGGAACCAACCCAAGCACCACCTGGACCAACTATGGATCCATATCTTCAGAAGGCTATCACTTAGATACTAGACATGCTAAGAAGCATGCAGCAGTCCCTAACTCTAGATATATCAGCACCGTAGGATAAACCTGCAACAGCAACTCCATAGGTTGGGGTGAAACTAACACCCATTGTCGCCTAACTAGTGAGTGTAACAAGAGCTATACCTTTAGAGGATCAAAACGTGCTTGGAGTATTCTTGAGACTATCTTCTCTGAGGTTTTTTGGGATTATTGGGGAATATGCTTATGAGTTCTTAACTACTTTCCCTGAGCACATGTATACATTGATCTTGATAGAGTCGAGATGTGCCGACTTCATTGTGTATCAGCTTGATAGGCCAGCTAGGTTGTGGTGGCACATATTTATAGAGTGTAGACCAGTTGGGTCACCTTTAATATCGTGGACTGAGTTTTCTGAGGTATTCCTGGCTAGATTTATACCATAGACTGTCAGAGATCAACTCCAAGATCAAATCTCTAGGTTGGAGTAGGGCTCCATGACCGTATCTGATTATGGGGCCAAATTTCATGAGCTCTTCATACATGCCACTATGATTTTGCTTACTGAGCAGTAGAGGGTTCATTGTTTTGTCTGTGGTTTGAGATTTAAACTATACATTGAGAACAAGGCTGTGGCTTTAGCGGGTATATCATTTCTTGATGTTGTGGATCATGCTTGAATTATGGAGGAACTCCATCTCGAGGTATAAGAGGGTCATAATTAGAGGGATCAACATTAGGACTACTATAGTGGAACCTTTCTAGAGATAGGGACTCCTATGATATGCTTTGCTAGCGGTATCTGCAAGGTCAGTCCAGCCATCTTTTTCAGGCGACTCTTCAGGCTTCCAAAGGCAAGCAATACAATTAGGGTGGTTTTGATGCTTATCAGAGTTCAAGTGTTGACATTTGGGTTCCTCAGACTGTGCTGACCGATCTTCTTAGAGCCAGACTACTTAGGATTTTTTTGAGTGTGGCGAGCATGATCACTAGTCTATAGAGTGTGTCATGACCCAAGAATACTCCCTAGATGTGACATGGTGAATAGAATCCCGAAAGACTCTAAAGGAATTACTTGACATAGCATGACACTAAGATAACAACATAACTGAAATAATCATGAAGCGGAATATAAGTCTCCAAATTACAATATCAATATGATACCAAAATCAGAGTACACATACTTTAATGCGGAAATACTATGCCTCACAATAAGCCTCTACTACATAGGTGTGGCGAGGACAAGACCTAGCTCACGAAACAATCATCGAAAAATACTATGTTTGACAAAAAGCCTCTACTACATAGGTGTGACTAGGACAAGCCCTAGCTCACAAAACAATATGAAAACTGAAATAAAGTCTAAAATGATATAAAAGCATAAAAGTGGCCAGGTCCTTGAACCATGAGGACTCACCAAGTCTGGAAAAGCTGATTAGAATCTATCATAACCACAAGCTGGATGAGGAGTCCCATAACCTATATTATAAAACAGTGTAGGCACAAGAAATATATGCAGTCAGTACTCATAATGTATAGATAATGAGGAAAGCTACATGAGTCATAGTATAAACCATGATAAGTCTGAAAAAAATGATAAAGCATAACCTAGTAAAACATGCCATAATCTGATAAGCCGAGTTCATAAAACATAGCAAAAGGCCAATGAAATATTCTAAAAATCATATCATAACCTTAATCATATTCTTTTGAGGAAATCATAAACTGTTGTACGAGATATCGATAACAAACATAAACCATGTGATTTATAACTTGGAGTCCAGTGTATTGTTCCCACGCCAAAAAGAGAGTGTCCTACTTGCCAAGGTAGGGACTATAATCATAAGGTTATTTTGATCCACTAGCTAATGTACATTCAAGACAATCATACGGGGGGACATAGTTATTGGACAAGGGGATTGATTTTGAAGAACGCTGCCTCTACTAATGGGTGAGTCTCCATCCCAAAGTCCACTTGGTTCTAAGTAAACTCCCAATGGAAAACATGAATAATCATATCATATTCATAATCTTTTGAAATGGTAAGAATCTAGTAATACCGAATCATTCATAAGCTTCATATTATAGAATAGCTCCTTTGAAAACATGATTTTATATCATCTTCATAAGAGATACTTATCTAAAGCATTTAAATAATGATCATCTTTCACAATGAGAATACTTCAATCAGAAGCAACCTATTTTCATAAAATCATGTTGACACTTTATTCAAAAGTATCCTTGAATCATAATCTCTTTAATTCATAATGCATGCACATCATCAAAGTTTGATTTTATATAAAAAATCACTTGTATAGCATGATTTCATATAAATATCATTGAAAACACGTAATTATGATCAAATCATGCATAGTAAGATCAATCATGATGAATAAACTTTAAATCAATTAATCCATACATGAACCATGAAACTTTAGAATTTGGGTAAGAATTATAAAAGAGAATTTGATGTTTCTTTGGGACTCAATGGGTGAAGATGAACTCATTGATGTATTCCCCACATACCTTAATGAGACCCTAACATGAAATTGGAAGAGGAGACTTTGAGTTTGAAGAAACCTTAATTCACCTTGAGAGAACTTGGAGAAGAAGACTTGAGAGCTCTTGAGAGTTTGAGAGTAAAAGGGGAGAGTTTAAACCTTAGAAACGATTAAAGGCCTTAGAAATAAGATTAAAATGACGTATTATAGGAATTAAAAGAGTAGAATAAGACCCAATTAACCTTGGAAAATAACTAACCGCTAGACTTTACAAGCCAATGTACGGTATGTACACTGAACCAAGCCAGTACTAGTCCTTCATAAACCAAGTATTGGAAATCCGCTTCTTTGATCACAAACTATGAACCATTAACCATGAATCGTCAAACAAATCATGAGTCATAAGCCCTCCTCGTACACTTCCCCTAGACCAAAGAATTGAACCCTCATGCTACGAAACCTTAATGCGATCTACGGTCCATACACTCTTTGACGGGTTGTACTGGGTAGGTGATCTTAGGCGTATTTATAAGCCTAAGTTATCGATAATTGCCCATGTTTTGATTGAATTGAAGAATGATCTTAAGTTATTAGCTTGATTTTCATGTAACTTGCAATGATTTTGCACTAACAGATGTGATTAGTTTTTTCAGGAACCTTTTAAAGAAGTGGGAGTTGATTTGGAGAAGAAGAAGCAAAGAAGAGAAGAAAATGGCTAAGGCAAAAAAACCACCAATGGCTGGCGCACTGATTGGCGCGGCGCGCCACAAGTGGAAATTTAGAGTGGCTTCGTTGGCGAACTGAGAGGCGCAACGCGCCAAGGCCCAAAGTTCAGAGGTGCCCACCTGGCTCTCTTCCAGGCGCAGTGCGCCAAGGTGGAAATTTCTGAGGAAAGTTCCAGGCGCGATGGGGGGCGCGATACCCCAAGGGAAATTCGACTTTTTCAGTGAAAATTGTACTAAATAGGATTCCTAAGTGAAGTAGAATTTATTTCTAGTTTTCCCAACTCTTATAAATAGACCCTTATGGCTATATTGTAAGGGATTTGACATTATTTTAGTGTGAAAGAGCAAGTTTTATCGTTTTTAATACATTTTCATCATCTAACTCTTCTATTTTCTGAAAATCGCATGAACAATTGTATTTTGTGGGTTTCTAATAGTATGAGTGGCTAAACGCCCTAGTTCTAGGGATGAAGCTACTAGTCAATTGTTGATTATTTAAGGTTCTTGAGTAAGTTCTTCGTTGTCATTATAAGTTACTTTTATATTCTTGTTTTAGTATTTCTTGACTTGCCATCTAGAGATAAATATATTATCTAATCTTAAAATCGAGAGATGAGGGATTAGATAGACCAGAGAATATAGAGAGCTTGATCAATCCATTAAGTTGAGGTGATTTGTGCTTAGGACTGACGATAGGACGAACAACTTCCTAGGTTACGAGATAGGATGAAATATAAATGCTCTGCAATTAGGCCTGCTTATCCCCCACTCAATGATGTAGTTAGGAAGCTTACTAGAGTAGGCGACTAGAGGTCTAGAGAGCCGACTTATACAATTAACCCTGTAAACCAGTAACTTGACAACTAAAATTAGTTCTAAGCCGAGAATATGATACACGAGATTCATTGCATGATGCAGCCCTGGAATTGTCTTTTAGTTGCTTGAAACATCATTTTAAAGTCGTTCACAATTAGTTACTTTTATTTATTGCATAATTCGTAGTAGTTTTTAATAATCATCACCATTTCTGAAAACAATTGCTTTTATTTTATTTGTAGAATTGAGTGTTAAATATAAATTGATCAAAATTCCTTGGGAACGATAACTCGTTTCTTAAGAATCTATATTATTTGAGCGACCACGTACACTTGCGTATATATTAGGGAGCAACATGTTTTTTGCAGAAAAATAAAAAGAAATAAATAATGGGAAAAGACGGAGCAACAAAGGGGAAAATATTCATGAAGTGTGTACAAAGAAGAAAGAAAAGCTAAAGAGGATGTTTGTTGGCAGAACAATAACATGTGCATTAGGGAGGTGTAGTCACTAAAATGATTCCTAAATATTCCATCCCTTACCTTAAGTCGGCATTACAACCAAATAGAAGTCCTCTTGATTCGTTGGGAAATACAATGTGAAAGTGAAAACACACTATGGGGAAGCTTATGGCATGTTGAGAAAAGTAAGAACTTCATTTGTGAGGGTGAGTTTACTATTTGAAAAATAGGCCTTGTTCATAATATGATTGTTTGAGTGAAAGAGTATACTAAACACAAATAAGTGAGGACATTCATGGCATATGTTCGGATTATCTAATGGGTATGTTTGTATGAGTTTGCATTAGCCCGGAAATATAATAAAAGAGTCATTCTTTGAGCATATATGTTGTAACTTGGTGTAAAAGTTTTGAAATGTTGCATCCAATGTGAACTACAAGAAAATGATAAAATATGTTTGGTTGATTTTAATGTGGGTTGATAAGTCTAAGAGATATGAAAAAGAGTTGATTATTTAAAGACAAACAAAGGTCTAAGTGTGGGGTGGTGATCTTAGGCATATTTATATACCTAAGTTGTCGATAATTGCCCATATTTTGATTGAATTGAAGAATGATCTTCAATTATTAGCTTGATTTTCATGTAACTTGCAATGATTTCGCACAAACACACGTGATTAGTTTTTTCAGGAACCTTTTAAAGAAGTTGGAGTTGATTTGGAGAAGAAGAAGCAAATAAGAGAAGAAAATGGCTAAGTCAAAAAAACCACCACTGGTTGGCACACTGGTTGGCGCGGAGCGCCACTGTTGGAAATCCAGAGAGGCTTAGTTGGCGAACTGAGAGGCGCGACGCGTCAAGGCTCAAAGTTCAGAGGTGCCTGCTTGGCGCTCTGCCAGGCACGGTGCGCCAAGGTGGAAATTTCTGAGGCAACTTCCAAGCGCAATGGGGGGCGCGATACCCCAAGGGAATTCGGACTTTTTCAGCGAAAATTGTATTAAATAGGATTCCTAAGTGAAGTAGAATTCAATTCTAATTTTCCCAACTCTTATAAATAGACCTGTAGGGCTATATCGTAGGGGGTTCGACATTATTTTGGTGTGCAAGACCAAGTTTCATCGTTTGTAATAGGTTTTGATATTCTAACTCTTCTATTTTCCGGAAATCGCATCAAAAACTGTATTTTGTGGTTTTCTAATAGTATGAATGGCTAAACGCCCTAGTTCTAGGGCTGTATCTACGAATGATTGTTGATTATTTAAGGTTCTTTAATTAATTCTTGGTTGTCATTATAAGTTAATTTTATATTCTTGTTTTAGTATTTCTTGACTGGTCATCTAGGGATAAATATATTGTCTAGTCTTAAAATCGAGATAGAAGGGATTAGATGGACCAGAGAATATAGAGAGCTCAATCAATCCATTAAGTTGAGGTGATTAGTGTTTAGGAGTAACGCCCGGACGAACAACTTTCTTATTTACGAGAATGGATGAAATATAAATGCTCGCCAGTTAGGCATACTTATCCCTGCTCAATGATGTAGTTAGGTAGCTAACTGGAGTGGGCGATTAGAGGTCTAGAGACCCGACTCATACAATTAACCTTGTAAACCAATAACTTGACAACTAAAATTAGTTCTAAGTCGAGAATATGATACATGAGATTCATTGCATGTTGTAGCCCTGGAATTGTCTTTTACTTGCTTGAAACATCATTTTAAAGTCGTTCACAATTAGTTACTTTTATTTATTGTATAATTCGTAGTAGTAGTTAATAATCATCACCATTTCTGAAAACAATTACTTTTATTTTATTTGTAGAATTGAGTGTTAAATAAAAATTGATCATAAGTCCCTTAGGAACGATAACTCATTTCTTTAAGAATCTATATTGTTTGAGAGACCACGTAAACTTGCGTGTATATTGGGAAGCAACACGTTTTTGGTAGAAAAATAAAAAAGAAAGAAATAATGGGCAAAGATAGAGCAACAAAGGGGAAAATATTCATGAAGTGTGTTCTAAGAAGAAAAAAAAGCTAAAGAGGACGTTTGTTGGCAGAACAATAACATCTGCATTAGGGAGGTGTAGTCACTAAAATTATTCCTAAATATTCCCACCCTTACCTTAAGTCGACATTACAACCAAATAGAAGTCCTCTTGATTCCTTGATAAATACAATGTGAAAGTGAAAATACACTATGGGGAAGCTTATGGCATGTTGAGAGAAGTAAGAACTTCATTTGTGAGGGTGAGTTTATTGTTTGAAAAATAGGCCTTGTTCATAATATGATTGTTTGAGTGAAAGGCTATACTAAACACAAATAAGTGAGGACATTTATGGCATATGTTCGGATTATCTAATTGGTATATTTGTATGAGTTTGCATTAGCCCGGAGAAATAATAAAAGAGTCATTCTTTGAGCATATCTGTTGTAACTTGGTGTAAAAGTTTTGAAATGTTGCATCCATGTGAACTACAAGATCATGATTAAATATGTTTGGTTGATTTTAAGGTGGGTTGATAAGTCCAAAGGCTATGAAAAAGAGTTGATAGTCTAAGATTGTTTAGGGACAAACAAAGGTCTAAGTGTGGGGTAGTGATCTAAGGCGTATTTATATGCCTGAGTTGTCCATAATTGCCCATGTTTTGATTGAATTAAAGAATGATCTTCATTTATTAGCTTGATTTTCATGTCACTTGCAATGATTTTGCACTAACACACGTGATTAGTTGTTTCAGGAACCTTTTAAAGAAGTTGGAGTTGATTTGGAGAAGAAGAAGTAAAGAACAGAAGAAAATGGCTAAGTAAAAAAAACCACCAGTGGATGGCGCACTAGTTGGCGCGGCGCGCCACTGGTGGAAATCCAAAGTGGCTTCGTTGGCGAACTGAGAGGCGCGATACGCCAAGGCCCAAAGTTTAGAGGTGCCTGTATGGATCTCTGCCAGGCGCGGCGCGCCAAGGTGGAAATTTCTAAGACAAGTTCCAGGCGCAATGGGGGGCGCGATACCCTAAGGGAATTCCGACATTTTCAGCAAAAAATGTACTAAATAGGATTCCTAAGTGAAGTAGAATTCAATTCTAAATTTCCCAACTCTGATAAATAGACCCTTAGGGCTATATTGTAGGGGGTTCGACATTATTTTGGTGTGCAAGAGCAAGTTTCATTGTTTGTAATAGGTTTTGATCTTCTACCTCTTCTATTTTCCGGAAATCGCATCAACAATTGTATTTTGTGGTTTTCTAATAGTATGAGTGGCTAAACTCCCTAGTTCTGGGGCTGTAGCTACGAATCAATTGTTGATTATTTAAGGTTCTTGAATTAATTCTAAGTTGTCGTTATAAGTTACTTTTATATTCTTGTTTTAGTATTTCTTGACTGGCCATCTAGAGATAAATATATTGTCTAATCTTAAAATCGAGAGAGAAGGGATTAGATAGACCAGAGATTATAGAGAGCTCGATCAATCCATTAAGTTGAGGTGATTTGTGTTTAGGACCGACGCTATGATGAACAACTTGCTTGGTTACTTGATAGGATGAAATATAAATGCTCTCCAGTTAGGCCTGCTTATCCCCGCTCAACGATGTAGTTAGGCAGCTAACTAGAGTAGGCGACTAGAGGTCTAGAGACCTGACTTATACAGTTAACCCTGTAAACCAGTAACTTGACAACTAAAATTAGTTCTAAGCCGAGAATATGATACACGAGATTCATTGCATGCTGCTGCCCTGGAATTGTATTTTACTTTCTTGAAACATCATCTTAAAGCTGTTCACATTTAGTTACTTTTATTTATTGCATAATTCGTAGTAGTAGTTAATAATCATCACCATTTCTGAAAACGGTTACTTTTATTTTATTTGTAGAATTAAGTGATAAATATTAATTGATCACAAGTCCCTGGGAACGATAACTCGTTTCTTTAAGAATCTATATTATTTGAGCGACCACGTACACTTGCGTGTATATTGGGGAGCAACAAGTTTTTGGTGCCACTGTCGGGGACTTAGAAATTGGTTTATATTCGATTTTCTTAAGTCTACAAGTAGAATATTCAGGTGTTAATACCTTGATCTTAGCTTGTTTATTGCAGGCATTTGATTCTCAAGTCTAGCTTAGAAAGGAGAACTTGTCGAACCAGATAACGAACCCAAAAGAGCTTTACGCTGAAGCAGAAAAAATGGATAATCAAGGACGTCATGGATAATAGGGGTTAGGTCTTCAGGAAAACAATGAGGATAATAACCAAGACAATGTGAACAACCAAGGAAACTTGAATAACCAAGAGGTACCCCAATCATACCGACAAGACCAGTTTGTGATGTGGCATCCCACTCACAGCCAATGTGGCGTCTAGTATAAGGAAACCACCACCGTGGGGTAGAATTGAACTAAAATAGGGCATGGTACAACTTATCCATTCTAATGGATAATTTACCGGTCTCCCCTAAGTGGATTCCCAAATCCACCTTAGGAACTTTATAAAGATTAGTGATACATACATCCCAAATGGAGTCTCATCGGACTATGTGAGGTTGACGTTATTCCCATACTCATTGTTAGGAGCCGCCAGGCAGTGGTTAGATTCAGAGCCACCACACTCCATCACTACATGGGATTATCTAGCAAATATGTTCTTGAGTCGGTTCTTTCCATCCAAGAGAATCACACAGTTGAGGAGTAAGATCTTAAGCTTTAAGCAAAACCATGGGGAGGATATGTACCAAACATGGGCTCGTTTTAAGCAAATGACGAATGCTTGCCCATACCACATGCAAACTAATGAGGTACTTGCTCACGCTTTCTTTGAGGGTTTAGATTATAATGCACGTGTACTTCTTAATAGTGCAGCAGGTGGAAAAGCCCTAGCAAAAACCAATGAAGAGTTATTCGACTTACTTGATAGACTCTGAGAAGGAAACCTAGGGTATGACGGGGAAATGTCTAGAACCACAACCTAAAGGGCCACAGGAATCTTAGATTTAGATCAAGCCACAGCCATAAATGCCAAACTGGATGTGATGCAACATAATATAACCATGCATTTCAAATAGATGTCCCTAAACCAAGAACTGATTAGCATGGTACAACATGCAACCAATTGGTGTGGGGTATGTGGTAGTGGAGCTCATGAAACCGATAAATGTGAGGTAAACCCGAATTCCGTAAACTATGTTGGTAATGCGCAAAAAAGTGGAGGTCAGCAAAATTATGGCGATACCTACAACTCTAGTTGGTGGAACCATCCTAACTTCTCATGGGGTGGGAACCAAAACAAAAACCAAGTGCAAGGGGCTAATGAATACCGTTCTCAAAGGGCTGGAATACCATACCAAAATCCTAACCAAGGTGCAAATCCTAATGCACCAAAGGTGGGGGATGACTAATGAGGAGTTACTCCAAAAGCTCATGGTAGAACTAGGGACAAAGATCAATGCTAGAATAGATAAGAAGGATGAGAACATTAGAAAAAGCTAAATGTCCAAAATGAGTTTAGAGAAACAAGTTGCGCAAGTAGCCAATTCTCTAAACTTGCGTCCCCAAGGTAGGCTGCCCGGTGATACTGAACCTAATCCCAAGCAATTGAATGTGGTAATTACTAGAAATGGGTTATAACTAGAGGAACTAGCTCCAAAGAAGAGAGATGTTGAGGCAGGTATCAAAGAAAAGAAAGTAGAAAAGGTAGTAAAGAACTCCAATGTTGAGACTCCCATTCCTCAAAAGAAACTACCCCCTCCGTTTCCACAAAGGCTCAAAAAGCGGAATGAAGATGAATGCTTCGGTAAGTTTCTCTCTCTTCTTAAACAGGTTCACATTAACCTGCCTTTTGGTTGACATTTTGCAGGGTATCCCAAAGTATGCTAAATACATGAAGGAGATAGTGAATAACAAGAGGAGGCTCACAGAGTATGAAACTATAACACTTACTGAGGAGTGCAGCTTAAGAGTTCAAAATAGACTACCCAAAAATTTAAAAGATCCGGATAGTTTTACTGTGCAAATTATAATTGGGCAAAGTGTTCATGCCCGGGGGTTGTGTGATTTGGGGGCAAGTATAAATCTGATGCCCTTATCGTTGTATAGAAAGCTTGGGTTGGGTAGTCCAAAACGAACAACTATCATTCTCCAACTCGCTGATAGGTCCATTACTATGCCAGAGAGGGTAGTAGAGGATGTGTTAGTACAAGTAGGTTCCTTGATTTTTTTGGTGGATTTTGTGGTCTTAGACTTTGAACCCGATTCTGAAGTTCCATTCATTTTGGGACGTCCTTTCTTGGCCACAGGTAGGGCATTGATTGAAGTAGCAGCTGGGCAATTAACTAGGGAACATGATAAGGTTGAAGTGTTTGATGTCTACCGTGCTTTAAAATTTCCTTCTATCTATGAAGAGTTGTTTGCTATTACGATTATAGATCACATAGTAGAATCACAGTTAGTTGTGCCCGAAGATCCCTTAGAAAGAGTGTTAGTGGGCCATGAGGTAGATGGAGATATTGAGGCTTAAGAGATAGAGACATGTTTGAATCTAGCACTCGTGGATAATCACAAGCGTAAAGTGGAGCCATTAGATTGTGAGTTAGGGCCTTACCTAAGGTATGCGTATTTGGGTACTAACAAAACTTTGCCTGTTATACTTTCTGCAGAGTTGTCTGAAATACAGGTTGATGCGGCATTGAGGATCTTAAAGCGAAGAAAGAAAGATATTGGATGGCAGATGGTTGATATTAATGGGATTAGTCCGGCGTTATGTATGCACATGATCTACATGGAAGAGGATCACAAACCAAGTGCACAACATCAACATAGGCTAAATCCTTTGATGAAAGAAGTGGTGAGAAAGGGAGTAATAAAGTGGTTAGATGTTGTAATTGTGTACCCGATCTTTAATGGTAAGTGGGTAAGTCTTGTGCAATGTGTTCCCAAGAAGGGAGGTATGATAGTGGTAAGGAATGAGAAAAATGAGTTGATTCCTACTAAAACACTGACCGAATGGAGAATTCGTATGGATTACTGGAAACTAAATGATGCCACTCGAAATAATCATTACCGGGTTCCCTTCACTGATCAGATGCTTGACCGACTAGCAGAGCAGGAGTACTATTGTTTCTTAGATGGGTATTCCAGATACAAAAAGATTTTAATTGCACCTGAGGATCAGGAAAAGACCACGTTCACTTGTCCTTATGGTACCTATGCTTTCAAACGCATGCCATTCGGACTTTACAATGCATCGGAGACTTTTCAAAGGTGTATGATGGCCATTTTTCATGATATGGTGGAAGTCTTTGTAGAGGTGTTCATGGATGATTTCTCCGTCTTCGGGAAGTCTTTAGAGGTATGTCTCCAGAATCTTGATAAAGTACTTTCTAGGTGTGAGGACACTAACTAAGTGCTAAATTGGGAAAAATGTCATTTTTTGGTTAGAGAGGGGATAGTGTTGGGACTTAAGGTGTCTAAGTCAGGATTATAGGTTGATAAAGCCAAGGTAGATGTTATTGAGAATTGCCCCCTCCCATTTCTATAAAACGGGTGTGATTTTTAACGAAGATTCATCAAGGATTTCTCTAACATTGCAAAACCTATGTTCAGTATTTAGGAGAAGTAGGTGAAATTTGATTTTGATGAGATGTGATTGAAAGCTTTTGAGATGTTGAAGAGGAACTTGATTGAGTCTTCCAACTTAATTGCTCCTAATTTGAAATTACCATTTGAACTCATGTGTTATGCAAGTGACGTAGGAGTGGGTGCAGTGTTGGGATAAATAAAAGATAAGGTGTTCCACTCGATCTATCATGCAAGCAAGACCCTGGATTCTGCACAAGCTAACTACACAGGGATTAAGAAGGAGATGCTAGCTCTAGTGTTCACCTTCGACAAGTTCAGATCGTATTTGGTAGGTACTAAGGTGATTGTTTTTACCAACCATGTAGCTATTAGGTACCTATTGAACAAGAAGGATGCTAAACCAAGGCTGATTCGGTGGATATTGCTTCTCCAAGAATTTGACCTTGAGATTAAGGATAGAAAAGATATTGAAAATCAAATAGTTGATCACTTGTCTAGGTTGGAGGATTTTTCCCATGTGCATGAAGGTGAATGAATTCGGGAAGAGTTTCCGGATGAACAATTGATAGCACTAGATATCTCTCAAGTTCCTTGGTATGCGGACATTGTGAATCTGATAGTAAGTGGAGATTACCCTCCGGGTGAAACCACCCAACAAAAGAAAAAGCTCAATCATGATGTTAAGTTCTATATCTAGGTTGAATTGTTCTTGTTCAAGCAAGGTGTAGATTGGGTGGTGAGAAGATGCATTCTAGAATATAAGGTTAAAAGAGTGCTTGAAAGTTGTCATGCTAGCCCATATGGAGGACACCATGGAGAAGACCGCACAATGCATAAGGTACTACATTCTAGTTTCTTTTGGCCCTCATTATTTAAATATTCTATTGCTTTTGTGAAGGGTTGTGATAAACGCCAAAGGTTGGGTACGATTTCAAGAAGACATGAGATGCCGCTATGTAACATTTTCGAGGTGGAAACTTTTGATGTGTGGGGTATTGACTTTATGGGTCCCTTCCCGCCATCTAGTGGAAACCAATATAACCTTGTGGGTGTTGATTATGTGAGTAAATGGGTTGAGGCGGTTGCTCTTCCTCCTAATGATTCAAGGGTTGTGATCAAGTTCATCAAGAAGCATATTTTCACTTGCTTTGGCACTCCAAGGGTAATCATAAGTGATGGAGGTAAGTATTTCATTAACCATCTAGTGAAAAATATTCTTGCTAAGTATGGTATTCATCATAAGGTTGCTACAACTTACCATCCTCTAATGAGCGGCCCCTTCGAAGTGGTAAGGATGACACAACATGGTACCATGGAACTTAAATGTGAACATGGCCCAACGTTCTTGGTAAATGGGAAAAGAGTTAAACATTACTTTGGGGAAGATGCGAATCGTGATCTAGAGGCTTTTGATCTAAATAATGAATGATCCAAGCTGAGTCATTCCTCGAAGTTAAATCAAGCACTACACAGGAGACAACCCGTGAAAAATATGTAATAGACATGTAGTTCACTTTTGAATTTTGATTTTTTTGATTTAGCATAGTTTAAATTCTTAGAACCTTGGTAGTATTTTGATTTCTTAGTTCTAGCTATATAGGTTTTTTTTTATCATTATTTGTAACGTAGTTTCTAATAGTGGAAAAATGAAAAGAAACAAAAATCAGAGCCATGCGTACTGGCTGGCACACCGTGCCAGGAGTGAAAATTCAGATCCCTTCTTTAGGCGACCCCTAATGTTGGCTCTAGTGATCACCTTCGACAAGTTTAGATCATATTTGGTAGGTACTAAGGTGATCATTTTTACCGACCATGCAATTATTTGGTACCTATTCTACAAGAAGGATGCTAAACTAAGGCTAATTCGGTAGATATTGCTTCTCCAAGAATTTGACCTTGAGATTAAGGATAGAAAAGGTATTGAAAATCAAATAGCTGATCACTTGTCTAGGTTGGAGGATTTTTCCCATGTGCATGAATATGAAAAAATTAGGGAATAGTTTCTTGATGAACAGTTGATGGCACTAGATATCTCTCAAGTGCCTTGGTATGCGGACATTGTGAATCTAATAGTAAGTGGAGATTACCCTACGGGTGCAACAACCCAACAAAAGAAAAAGCTCAATCATGATGCTAAGTTCTATATCTGGGATGAACCGTTCTTGTTCAAGCAAGGTGTGGATCGGGTGGTGAGAAGATGCATTATGGAATATGAGGTTAAAAAAGTGCTTGAAAGTTGTCATGATAGCCCATATCGAGAAAACCATGGAGGAGAGCACACGACGCTTAAGGTACTACAATCTCATTTCTTTTGGGCCTCGTTATTTAAAGATTCTATTACTTTTATGAAGGGTTGTGATAAATGCCAAAGGTTGGGTACGATTTCAAAAAGACATGAGATACTGCTAAGTAACATTTTGGAGGTAGAAATTTTTTATTTGTGGGGCAATGACTTTATTGGTCCCATCCCGCCATCTAGTATATCGTTGTGGCTATAGATTATGTGAGTAAATGGGTTGAGGCGAATGCTCTTCCTTCCAATGATTCAAGGGTTGTGATCAAGTTCATCAAGAAGCATATTTTCACTCGCTTTGGTACTCCAAGGGCAATCATAAGAGATGGAGATAAGAATTTCATTGACCATCTAGTTAAAAATCTTCTTCCTAAATATGCTATTCGTCATAAGGTTTCTATAGGTTACCATCCTCATCCTCGAAGTGGTAGGATGACACAACATGGTACCGTGGAACTTAAAGGTGAACATCGCCCAACGTTCTTGGTAAACGGCCAAAGAGTTAAGCATTACCTTGGGAAAGATGCGGATCGTGATCTAGAGGCACTTGAACTAAATGATGAATGATCCAAGTTGAGTCGTGCCGCGATATTAAATCAAGAACTACACGGGAGGCAACCTGTGAACAATATGTAATAGATAGGTAATTCATTTTTTAATATTGATTTTTTTAGCATAGTTTCCATTCTTAGAACCTAGGTAGTATTTTGATTTCTTAGTTCTAGCTAGATAGGATTTTTTTCTCATTATTTGTAACGCAGTTTGTAATAGTGGAAAAATGACAAAAAAATAAAAATTGAAGCCAGGTGCACTGGCTGGCGTGCCGCGCCAAGAGTGAAAATTTAGAGCCCTTCTTCATGTGCTCTGAGAGGCGCCCCTCCCCCCAATGCTGGCTCTAGTATTCGCCTTCAACAAGTTCAGATCGTATTTTGTAGGTACTAAGGTGATTGTTTTTACCGACCATGTAGCTATTAGGTACCTATTCAACAAGAAGGATGCTAAACCAAGGCTGATTCGTTGGATATTGCTTCTCCAAGAATTTGACCTTGAGATTAAGGATATAAAATGTACTGAAAATCAAATAGTTGATCACTTGTCTAGGTTGGAGCATTTTTCCCATGTGCATGAAGGTGAACAAATTCGGGAAGAGTTTCCGGATGAACAATTGATAGCACTAGATATCTCTCAAGTTCCTTGGTATCGGACATTGTGAATCTAATAGTAAGTGGAGATTACCCTACGGGTGCAACCACCTAACAAAACAAAAATATCAATCATGATGCTAAGTTCTATATCTGGGATGAACCGTTCTTGTTCAGGCAAAGTGTAGATTGGGTGGTGAGAATATGCATTCCAGAATATGAGGTTAAAAAATTGCTTGAAAGTTGTCATGCTAGCCCATATCGAGGATATCATGGAGGAGAGCGCATGGCGCATAATGTACTACAATTGGTTCTTTTGGCCGTCATTATTTAAATATTCTATTGGTTTTGTGAAGGGTTGTGATAAATGCCAAAGATTGGATACGATTTCAAGAAGGCATGAGAAGCCGCTAAATAACATTTTGGAGGTGGAATTTTTTTATGTGTTGGGTATTGACTTTATGGGTCCCTTCCCGCCATCTAGTGGAGATCAATATATCCTTGTGGCTGTTGATTATGTGAGTAAATGGGTTGAGGCGGTTGCTCTTCCTTCAAACGATTCAAGGGTTGTGATCAAGTTCATCAAGATGCATATCTTCACTTGCTTTTGCACTCCAAGGGCAATCATAAGCGATGGAGGTAAGCATTTCATTAACCATCTAATGAAAAATATTCTTGCTAAGTATGGTATTCGTCATAAGGTTGCTACAACTTACCATCCTCAAACGAGTGGCTCCTTCAAAGTGATAGGATGACACAACATGGTACCGTGGAACTTAAAGATGAACATCGCCCAACGTTCTTGGTAAACGGGCAAAGAGTTAAGCATTACTTTGGGAAAGATACGAATCGTGATCTGGAGGAACTTGAACTAAATGATGAATGATCCAAGTTGAGTCGTGCCGCGATATTAAATCAAGTGCTACACGGGAGGCAACCCATGAACAATATGTAATAGATAGGTAGTTCGTTTTTGAATAATGATCTTTTTAGCATAGTTTCCATTCTTAGAACCTAGGTAGTATTTTGATTTCTTAGATCTAGCTAGATAGGATTTTTTTTCTCATTATTTGTAACGTAGTTTGTAATAGTGGAAAAATGATAAAAAAATAAAAATCGAAGTCAGGCACACTGGTTGGCGTGTCGCGCCGGGAGTGAAAATTTAGAGCCCTTCTTCAAGCGCTCTGAGAGGCTCCCCTCCCTCCAATGCTGGCTCTAGTGTTCGCCTTCAACAAGTTCAGATCGTATTTGGTAGGTACTAAGGTGATTGTTTTTACCTACCATGCAACTATTAGGTACCTATTCAATAAGAATGATGCTAAACCAAGGCTGATTCAGTGGATATTGGTTCTCCAAAATTTGACCTTAAGATTAAGGATATAAACTGTACTGCTGATCACTTGTCCGGGTTGGAAGATTTTTCCCATGTGCATGAAGGTGAACATATCCGGGAAGAGTTTTCGGATGAATAGTTGATGGCACTAGATATCTCTCAAGTGCCTTGTTATGCGGACATTGTGAATCTGATAGTAAGTAGAGATTATTTTCTGGGTGCAACCACCCAAAAAAAGAAAAATCTAAATCATGATGCTAAGTTCTATATCTGGGATGAACCGTTCTTGTTCAAGCAAAGTGTGAATCAGGTGTTGAGAAGATGCATTATGTAATATGAGGTTAAAAAGTGCTTGAAAGTTGTCATTCTAGCCCATATCGAGGACATCATCGAGGAGATCGCACGGTGCATAAGGTACTACAATCTGATTTTTTTTGGCCCTCATTATTTAAAGATTCTAAGGCTTTTGTGCAGGGTTGTGATAAATGCCAAACATTGAGTACGATTTCAAGAAGACATGAGATGCCGCTAAGTAACATTTTGGAGGCGGAAATTTTTGATGTGTGGGGTATTGACTTTATTAGTCCCTTCCCGCCATCTAGTGGAAACCAATATATCCTTGTGGCTGTTGCTTATCTGAGTAAATGGGTTGAGGCTGTTGCTCTTCCTTCAAATGATTCAAGGGTTGTGATCAAGTTCATCAAGAATCATATCTTCACTCGCTTTTGCACTCCAAGGGCAATCATAAGCGATGGAGGTAAGCATTTCATTAACCATCTAATGAAAAATCTTCTTGCTAAGTATGGTATTCTTCATAAGGTTGCTACAGCTTACCATCCTCAAACGAGTGGCCCCTTCGAAGTGGAGGTTGACACAACATGGTACCGTGGAACTTAAAGGTGAACATGACCCAATGTTCTTGGTAACGGGCAAAGAGTTAAGCATTACTTTCGGGTAGAGCTGGATCGTGATCTGGAGGCTCTTGAACTAAATGATGAATGATCCAAGCTGAGTCATGCCGCAATGTTAAATCAAGCGCTACACAAGAGGCAACCCGTGAACAATATGTAATAGATAGGTAGTTCACTTTTGAATTTTGATTTTTTTTGTTTTAGCGTAGTTTCAATTCTTAGAACCTAGGAGGTATTTTTATTTCTTAGTTCTAGCTAGATAGGATTTTTTTCTCATTATTTGTAACGTAGTTTGTAATAGTGGAAAACGAAAAAAAATAAAAAATTGGAGCTAGGTGCACTTGCTGGTGCGCCGCGCCTGGCATCAAAATTTTGAGGCCTTCTCCTGGCGCACTGGCTGGCGCGCCGTGCCAGGAGTGAAAATTCAGAGCCCTTCTTCAGGCTCCCCCCAAACGAGCTAATGAGCAATTTTTAAGTGGGTCGAGCCAATTCAGGTTTACCCACCCAAACCCATACCCACGTCTTCAAATCCCTAAAACTAAATTGTTCCCTCATTCTCCCACAATTCCACCGACCCAAAGACATCTTTCTCTCCATTCTCTCTTCTTCTTCTTCCCTTTCAACTTCCTCAATTAAAACCCAACTCCAACACTTCTTGTCCCGAATTCATCCATTAAAACCCCACTAAACCGTAAACTTTTCTTCTTTTTCTTCAACCTTTTCTGTTCCCCAATATCCCCTATAAATACCAGAATTCTTCCAATTCTTTCTCCCAATTCTGTCTCTCTAAAAAATTTCTCTTTTTTTTTTCTTCCTTTCCCTACCCACTGCCAACCCGACCCCCCTTGTTTTTCTCCTAATTTTTCTTTTTCCCTTTTTCTTCTTCTTGATAGGTACAAATGGCACCTAAGGCACAAAATGTTGCTAGCAGAGCGAGTTCGATGTGGAATAGAAAAGGTGAAGCTTCCGGGTCTTCTAGTGGCTGGGAACTAGTTAGGAAATTTGGAAAGAAGCCAGTAGAAAGATATGGATGGGAGTGGTTTGAATCCCAAAAAGAAGCAAAGTACATGAGAGATGAGTATGTAAATGAGGTACGATTGCAAACCCAATTTCCCATAATTTACAATACTGTGAATGCTTTGGGCTTGCAGTTTATATTTGAAAATCCAAGGGATTGTAATTTGTCATTGGTTCGGGAGTTCTATGCCAACTGGCTCACTGAAACTAAGTATAAAACTGTGCCAATCTTGGGTAGGGATGTGAAATTTTCTGCTAGAATACTGAATGAGTTTTTAGGTACCCCAAACTACGATGCTGAAGATTTTAATTGGTTGAAAGATAAATAAACCTCTCTATAGAGATATACGTGATACTTTGTGTGGGATGGAATCGACTGCTAGGTGGGATATGAGCAAGGATATTGGGAAGCATTCTACCCTTTATTTTGCTTATTTTAATCAGGTTGCGCGTGTTTGGTTGAAAATTATATGTAGTGTGTTGTTGCCGGCCAAACATCTTTCAGATGTAACACGGGATAGGGTGGTTCTGGTATATATGTTGATGAAGGGGATGCCCATTAATGTTGGGGCAATTCTGAGACACATGATGAAGTTTCGAAATAGTCTAAGGTGGAGGTTTTGCTATAGAGGGCTGATAACCCGTTTTCTGAGGGCTGAGGAAATTGAGGAAGAAGCGGTGGACCTAACTGTTGCTTTCCACCCCGACTTGACGGGTAAAATAGTAGATGTGACTCGGACAAAGGCTATAGACACTTCCCATGGACCTGTCTTGTCAGCCCAAGAGCGGGAAGCTCGAGATGATAGTGTAATGGCAAGGATGTTCGGTATGGTGGAATTGCAGCTGCGGATAGGAGGATGCTCGATCACTGATTAGGAGATGAAGACCTTGGCAGATTGCTACCCGTTGACCAAGAGTGCAACTTTTCTACGTAGGCCTTGTCCCGCTTTTCTAAAGCCTCTGGATGATAATGAGGCCACGACTGATGAGGAGATGGAGTAGGATGATGAGGATGCAGATGCTGTGAATGAGAAGGCAAATGCATTGATGGTTTTTGATGAGAGTCGTGATGACGACGAGGCCTGAGGAAGTATTCCTATCTCTATACTTTGTTTTATTTGTGCGCTGAGGACAGTGCTTATTTTAAAGTGTAGGGTGGGTAATATGTCTCTTTTGTATATAGCTGTTTAATGCTTTATCGAGTCTAGTTTTAATTCTAAGTTAAATTTTTGGTAATTTTTTTTAATTTGGGTTCCTCAGCGTTTGTTTTCGGTACTTTTACTGAGGATAGTCCCTTTAAACTGACTAGGACTAGTTTTATTGCTTTATTGAGTCTTAGAGTCGTTGTAGGAGTGACAGTTCCTGATGATGGATGGATGATGACCATCTTAAGGGAAAATTAGTCACATAGAAGAGTAGCATTGAGGAACCAACCTTGATATTTTGAAACTATGTCCGAAAAAGTTAGCAGACGACGTGGGTAGTCATAATTGGAAAAATGCAAAAGAATGTTAACCTTGAAACAAGAATGTGTTCTTAGTTGTGACTCTAAATAAAAATAAATGGGCTTAATTGTGTAGTAGTACCGTTATGCAAGTTGTATGAGCATTCTAGTTGATATGTCCTTCTATGTGTCATGATTCAATGTGTGGTGAGTGTTGTTTGGTTCTTGCTTCAATTGATATCTAGAACTTGCCTTGTGTGTGTTGAATTAGTAGCTTGTATGACTTAGGGAATGTGATTGAGACTTTTCTTTGAAAAATCCAATTCTTGACTCTACTTGTATGCCTACCATTGAAATCCCCCCTAGTGAAGCCCCATTGAGCCTTTAGCATTGTTTGTTTGTTGAGCCATATGAATATGCCGAAACCCTTTTGCTTGATACCAAAGTCTTTTGATGTCATTAAAATCCTTAATGCACTATGTTAAGAAGAATTATTGAAAATGTTGGTTGATGTATAAAAGGGAGGAAATGCTAGTAGGTGTGGAGAATAAAAGTTTTTGGTTTAAAAGAAAAATTTGTTGTGGCCCTGGTCCTTAGTGGACAATGTGCACCTCAAGTTTATTGATGGTGGCTAGTTCAGAGTATGCTCAAAACATTGGCCCTGGTCCTACCAAGGATATTGTGTACCTCAATCGAGGGTGGCTATTGCAAAGACATGCATAAAAGGAAAAAAAAGGAGAAAAATAAAAAGAAAGAAATAATGGGCAAAGATGGAGCAACAAAGGGGAAAATATTCATGAAGTGTGTACTAAGAAGAAAGAAAAGCTAAAGAGGACGTTTGTTGGCAGAACAATAACATGTGCATTAGGGAGGTGTAGTCACATAGGCAAGTTTATGGCATGTTGAGAGAAGAGAGAACTTCATTTGTGAGGGTGAGTTTATTGTTTGAAAAATAGGCCTTGTTCATAATATGATTGTTTGAGTGAAAGGCTATACTAAACACAAATAACTGAGGACATTCATGGCATATGTTCGGATTATCTAATTGGTATGTTTGTATGAGTTTGCATTAGCCCGGAAAAATAATAAAAGAGTCATTCTTTGATCATATGTGTTGTAACTTGGTGTAAAAGTTTTGAAATGTTGCATCCAATGTGAACTACAAGATCATGATTAAATATGTTTGGTTGATTTTAAGGTGGGTTGATAAGTCCAAAGGCTATGAAAAAGAGTTGATAGTCTAAGATTGTTTAGGACAAACAAAGGTCTAAGTGTGGGGTAGTGATCTAAGGCGTATTTATATGCCTGAGTTGTCCATAATTGCCCATGTTTTGATTGAATTAAAGAATGATCTTCAGTTATTAGCTTGATTTTCATGTCACTTGCAATGATTTTGCACTAACACACGTGATTAGTTGTTTCAGGAACCTTTTAAAGAAGTTGGAGTTGATTTGGAGAAGAAGAAGCAAAGAAGAGAAGAAAATGGCTAAGGCAAAAAAATCAGCAGTGATTGGCGCACTGGTTGGTCCGGCGCGCCACAGGTGGAAATTTAGAGTGGCTTCATTGGCGAACGGAGAGGCGCGATGCGCTGAGGCCCAAAGTCCAGAGGTGCTTGCCTGGCACTCTGCTAGGCGCGGCGCACCAAGGTGGAAATTTTTGAGGCAAGTTCCAGGCGCGATGGGGGGCGCGATACCCCAAGGGAATTTTGACTTTTTCAACAAAAATTGTACTAAATAAGATTCCTAAGTGAAGTAGAATTCAACCCTAATTTTCCCAACTCTTACAAATAGACCCTTAGGGCTATATTGTAGGGGGTTCGACAATATTTTGGTGTGCAAGAGCAAGTTTCATCGTTTGTAAAAGGTTTTGATCTTCTAACTCTTCTATTTTCCAAAAATTGCATGAACAATTGTATTTTGTGGTTTTCTAATAGTATGAGTGGCTAAATGCCCTAGTTCTGTGGCTGTAGCTACGAATCGATTGTTGATTATTTAAGGTTATTGAATTAATTCTTGGTTGTCATTATAAGTTACTTTTATATTCTTGTTTTGGTATTTCTTGATTGGCCATCTAGAGATAAATATATTGTCTAATCTTAAAATCGATAGAGGAGGGATTTGATAGACCAGAGAATATAGAGAGCTCGATCAATCCATTAAGTTGAGGTGATTTTTGTTTAGGAGTGACACTCGGATGAACAACTTGCTTGGTTATGAGATAGGATGAAATATAAATGCTCTCCAGTTAGGCCTGCGTATCCCCGCTCAATGATGTAGTTAGGCAGCTAACTGGAGTAGGCGACTAGAGGTCTAAAGACCCGACTCATACAATTAACCCTGTAAACCAGTAACTTGACAACTAAAATTAGTTCTAAGCCGAGAATATGATACATGAGATTCATTGCATGCTGCAGCCCTATCATTGTCTTTTACTTGCTTGAAACATCATCTTAAAGTCATTCACAATTAGTTACGTTTATTTATTGCATAATTCGTAGTAGTAGTTAATAATCATCACCATTTCTGAAAACGGTTACTTTTATTTTATTTGTAGAATTGAGTGTTAAATATAAATTGATCATAAGTCCCTTGGGAACGATAACTCGTTTCTTTAAGAATCTATATTATTTGAGCTACCACGTACACTTGCGTGTGTATTAGGGAGCAACACTAGGCATAGCACACTCACTAGAGGATTAGCTTTTTTTGAAGGCCAACTATGAATTAATAACTACGAGTGCTAGTTCCTTATACGACCTGCACAAGCTAATCGTGTAACTCAAGGTTCCAAAAATCTTACCAAGTCTAACATTCATCCACGAGACCAACTAGGGCTTGTGCACCCAACCATGGGTTGTACTAGTGACTCGTACAAAGTCACTTGAGACTTTAAATTTTCAAAAAACTCAAGATCTCATCTACGACTCGTATTTATGGATCGTGGAGCTATGTATGGCAGTATTTTACACTTGTGAACGAGTTACACCAACAAATTTTCTACAATTTTTCCTTTCCAATTCTACTTTTCTACTTCCGATGTGTTAAAACATCTCCCCCTTGGGAACATTCGTCCTTGAATGAGACTCAACCAAGCATTAATAGAGTAGGGAAAGATATTTAACAACCCAACATGAATGCAAATTACATCAAAATGCATAAAACCAAGGAGTAATCGACCCCAAGATAAAACATGAACTTAAAAATTGATTTCATAAATATGCATGCATATGGAATCATTATAATAGCTAAAACGTATGAATACGGAAGAGTAAATATGAGGAACTAATACCTCAAGCTAAAACTGAAGTAGAGTGAAAGAGATGGGGGGAACTTGGACATCATATCGGCTTCATTGAGGTATGGTAGTCTTTGATACATGGATAGTTTTCATCCAAGGAGTTCTTCCAAACTCAATTTAGAACTAGTAATTTCCCCAAAAAGTTAGGGTTTTACTCCAAGTCATAGATTCCTTTTCAAAAACATTTCTATTGATTTAATTACTTTATATTATGATTGAATTGTTGTTTTTTATGGTTTTATGATGAAATCTCCCAAGAATCCATGAAATCCCATATTTACCGATATATGCCTTTGTGATGTGAGTGACTTGATGAAGAAAGAATACTATGAGATTGTGCTTATAGTAATTTAGCTAATTGAATCATGTTATTATCCATATCTAATGTTGTAAATCTATATGTATTGGATGGAAGGTGATCCTTGACCCAAGAAGGGTAAGCATGAGAATTATACATGGTTGTAGACTCATTGTATATGCTTTATGAACATGATTATAATCTAATTGTTGTGTTGATTGAAAGTTCATCTTCATAAACACATAATGAACACGATGTAAAAGTTCTTCTCACAATATGATGATTCTAAGGTTGAAAGTTCATTCTCACCTATTGAATCTATGAGCTATTTTATGATCAGTGTTGGATACAGAGTTAAGGCACTTTTCCATACAAGTAAACTCAATTCAAGACTAAACATATAATTGTGGGAAGTAATGCTTAGCACCAAGTGGATATTGAATATGAGATAGAGGCTCTCCCGTTAAGTAAGGCCGGGTTTCTAAAGGTAATCTCATGAGATGGAAGTTCCCCCATTAAGTAAGGTTGGGGTTTTAGTAACAATCCCATTATCCTATAACTATGTGCCCCCATAGGTCATTTAGCTAGTGGATCCACCTAAAAGCTAATACATTTTAGTTCTACCTTAGGCAAGTAGGACACCTCTTTTTGGTGTAGGGCATGACACCGAATTCCATGTTAAGCTCACATGGTCTATGTCGGTTAAGCCTTATTCCCAATGTAATCAAGAAGATAAATTATGAACTATGATTGCTCAAGGAGCTTCACTTATAATGTGTAGGATTATGGGATCTTACTTATGCATGGCACAAGTAGACTTTGAGGGCATTCATAGTATGTTTCCATTATGTTCTGATGATCTATATATTGAATATGCTCATGACTCATGCTTTCACACTAAATTTCATGATGATTCTCAAACTTTGAAAAGTGAATACTCTTCAACTAAAATGTCCCTTTTAAAAATATTTTCATGGTTTTGTGCATGACTATCATACTTAGTGCAATTTTTGTACTAACCCATATTTCTCTACATTTTCTCCAAAGTGTAGGTTCTGGTTCTTAAAGCGATTAGCTCTTGGTTCAAGCTTGGATTGACTATTCTTCTTGCTTGTGGTGAGTCCTCATGATTCGAGGATGGGACTTTTCATTTGAGTTTCTTTTTAGTACTTTCTCTTAACGGATTATGTTGTTGGGGCTGTGACCTTATTTTGACTAATGAATTGTAATAGATGGCTAAATGAGACAAGTTAGACTTCCGCTTTCCTTTTATAAAGACTTTTGGACTTAAATGTGTTTTTACTCTTATTGTTATATTAATTTATGTCATGATATGCTAAGTGGCTTACATGGTGCCTTTCGGTGTTCTATGTGCCTTTTTATGTCTAAGGGGTACCCTTGGGTCGTAACAAACTTGGTATCATAGCACAATATTTAGAATGATTCTTAGATGATGTCTCATAAGCCACGTCTAGTAGAGTCTTGTTCATGAGTGTGAAGCACGCCACATTTATGAATGGGAGGCTATAAGATATGAGGAAATTTCACTTTCTTCATTACTCTTAAGTCGTGCCTTAGAGTTTAACTCTATAAAAGTCCCTCTCCTAATCCTTCTCTTGTGTCTTCAAGAAATGAATACACGAAGTGCTAACACAATAAGATCGGAGGATGACAATATGAATAAGGAAGCTCTTCAAGGTAATCAAGCTTCTCAAGTCAATCAAGCTCCGATTAATCCTCCGGCTATGATGGATGTGGAGATTAGGTCGGCTTTTCTACATTGGCTCAAGCCATGACGACCCAAGCCAATAGAGATGTTGGGCCTCATGTGAACCATAATACAAATTCCACAGCTTCTATATTGAGATATATTGCTAGGATGAACCCTCCTATGTTTCTTGGTTCCAAAGTAGGTGAGGATCCTCAAGAATTTGTGAAAGAGGTTTATAAGATAATTGACGCAATGAGGGTGACTTCGGTAGAGAAAGCGGAACTAGCCGCTTATTAATTGAAGAGTGTGGCTCAAGTATGGTATACTCAATGGAAAAGCAATAGGCCGATAGGAGCAGGTCCAATAGAGTGGGAAGTGTTCAAGTCGGCGTTCCTTGATAGGTTCTTTCCCTAAGAGATGAGGGAAGATAAGGTGGAAGAATTCATAAATCTTCATCAAAGAGGTATGAGTGTTCAAGAATATTCTCTAAAGTTTACTCAACTGTCCAAGTATGCTCTGGCTATGGTAGCAGATCCGAGGGATATGATGAGTAGGTATTTGACGGGTGTGTCCAAAGTGGTAAGAAAATAATGACGTATGGCAATGCTCCTTCATGATATGGATATCTCGTGTCTTATGGTGTATTCCCAACAAATGGAGGATGAGAAACTCCAAGGTAACAATAGGAAGGTGAAAAGAGCTAGAACCGGTGATGGAAATTTCTCCAATGTTAAGTCCGATGGGCAAGGTAGACAAAGGTTCAAACAAAGGTTCCTCTAGTGCTTCCCCAATGGTCAACAAGGATAGGGTGTCTAACTCTAAGCCTCACGGAGTTTATGATAAGGGAACTACTATGACAAAGCCTACTTGTGCCAAATGTGGAAAGAAACATGATGGAAAATACCTAGCCGGTTTGGGTGTTTGATATGGTTGCGGTAAGAGTGGTCATCAATTGAAAAAGTTCCCAACATTTACGACCAAGGGGAGAGAAGACAAGCAAACTCCTCCAAGCGTTTCAAACTCCAATGCTCAAAAGCAAAACCACTTTTATGCTCTTCGATCCCGAGAAGACCAAGAGAGCTCCCCGGATGTGGTGACCGGTATATTACAAGTCTTTTCTATTGATGTATATACTTTGTTAGAGGCCGGTGCCACTTTGTCCTTTGTGACACCTTTTATGGCCATGAAGTTTGAAATACTCCGCGAAGTGCTATTAGAGCCATTTCCAGTTCCTACCCCGATTGGTGATTTCGTGGCGGCTAAGAAAGTGTATAGAAGTTGTCATATTTCTTTGTCTCATAAAGTCAGTTAGGTAGATTTAGTAAAGTTAGACATGTTAGATTTTGATGTGATTTTGGGTACGGATTGGTTGCATGCATGTTATGCCTCTATAGATTGTAGGACTCGGGTGGTCAAATTCCAATTTCCAAATGAGCCAATTTTAGAGTGTAAATGGGGGAATTCTATCCCTAGAGGTCAATTTGTTCTTTTCTCAAAGCTAGGAAAATGATCTCCAAAGGGTGCATTTACCATCTTGTTAGGGTGATGGATGTTGAGTCCGAAACTTCTTCTCTAGAGTCGGTTTCGGTAGTGAATGAGTTTCCAAAAGTTTTCCCCGATGATTTACCCGGTATTTCTCCCAAACGGGAAATAGATTTTGGCATTGATCTTTTACCGGATACTAAACCTATCTCTATTCCTCCTTATAGAATGGCTCCGACCGAGTTGAAAAAGCAACTAAGGGATTTGTTAGACAAGGGTTTTATCTGATCGAGTATCTCTCATTGGGGTGCTCCAGTGTTGTTTGTTAGAAAGAAATATGGGTCTCTTAGAATGTGCATCGACTATCACCAATTAAACAAAGTAACCATAAAGAATAAATATCCCCTTTCGAGAATCGATGACTTGTTTGATCAACTCCAAGGGGCTAGCTATTTCTCATAAATTGAACTTCGTTCGGATTATCACCAACTAAGGGTGAGAGGGGATGATATACCCAAGATGACTTTCCGAACTAGGTATGGGCACTATGAATTCCTTGTGATGTCATTTGGCCTAACTAATGCCCCGGCGGCAATTATGGACTAAAGAATAGGGTGTTTAAGCTATACTTTGATATGTTTGTGATCGTGTTTATCGATGATATTTTGATCTATTCAAGGAGTGAGAATGATCATATGTACCATTTGAGGATTGTGTTGCAAGTCCTTAAAGACCAACAACTATTTGCAAAGTTAGTAAGTGTGAGTTTTGGTTAAGGTCTGTAGCTTTCCTTGGTCATATTATTTCAAGAAAGGGTATTGAGGTAGATCCTAAGAAGATGAATGCGGTCAATAGTTGACCTAGACCTCTAACTCATTTCGATATTAAAAGATTTTTGGGTTTAGTCGGTTACTATAGGAGGTTTGTTGAGGGGTTTTCCTCAATTGCTTCTCCGTTGACGTCTTTGACTAAAAAGAAAGCTAAGTTTGAGTGGTCGGAAGCTTCTGAGAAAAGCTTCCAAGAGTTGAAAGATAGACTTACTTCCGCTCCGCCGCTCTGGTGTTGACCTTATCGGAGGGTACCAATAGTTTTGCTGTATATTGTGACGCCTCTAGAGTGGGGTTGGGATATGTGCTCATGCAAAACGGTAAAGTGATTGCCTATTCTTCAAGGCAACTTAAAGTCCATGAGAAGAATTATTCGACCAATGATCTTGAACTAGGAGTGGTAGTATTTGCTTTAAAAATATGGAGACATTAGTTCTATGGGGTCCAAGTGGATGTTTTCACCGATCACAAAAGTCTTCAATATGTATTTAGCCAAAAAGACTTGAATCTCCGACAAAGAAAGTGGTTAGAACTTTTGAAGGACTATGACATGAGTGTTCTTTACCACCCCAGCAAAGCTAATGTTGTAGCAGATGCGCTTAGTAGATTATCCATGGGTAGTGTGGTTCATGTAGAGGATGAGAAGAAAGAATTGGTTCGTAAGGTGCATAGATTGGCCCGACTAGGTGTCCAACTAGTGGATTCCACCAAGGGTGGTTTCACAGTTCATAATGGCTCCGAATCGTCCTTTGTGGTGGATGTGAAGTCTAAACAAGACCTTAATCCTATATTAGTTGAATTGAAAGAATCGGTACTCAAGAAGTCCTTTGAGGCTTTCTACCAAGGGGGAGATAGGGTACTTAGGTACCAAGGTCGACTATGTGTTCCGAATGTGGATGGGTTAAGGGAGAAAATTTTAGAGGAGGCTCATAGTTCTCGATATTCTATTCATCCGGGAGCCACCAAGATGTACCGTGATTTACGGGAAGTCTATTAGTGGAATGGTATGAAAAGGATACTATGGGATTTGTAGCCAAATGTCCTAATTATCAACAAGTTAAGGTTGAGCAGCAAAGCCCGGGAGGCCTTTTGCAAGATATACCAATTCCCACTTGGAAGTTGGAAGAAGTGAATATGGATTTTATTATGGGTTTGCCTCGTACTCGAAGGCAACATGATTCTATTTGGATCATTGTTGATAGGATGACAAAATCAGCCCACTTTATTCCCGTCAAGTTTTCCCTTTTGGAGGAAGACTATGCAAATTTGTATATAAAGGAGATAGTGAAGTTACATGGAGTTCCTTTATCTATTATTTTGGATCGGGGTACTCAATTTACTTCAAACTTTTGGAAGTCATTCCAAAAAGGGCTTGGTACTAAGGTAAAGCTTAGCACCGCTTTTCACCCTCAAACGGATGGTCAAGTGGAGCACACCATTCAAAATTTAGAGGACATGTTGAGAGCGTGTGTTATAGATTCCAAGGGTAATTGGGATGGTCACTTGCCATTAATCGGGTTCGCCTACAATAATAGTCACCACTCAAGCATTGGTATGGCTCATTTTGAAGCCTTGTATGGTAGGAGATGTAGGTCTCCAGTTGGTTGGTTTGAGGTAGGTAATATTGCTATTATTGGTCTTGAATCGGTTTTTGAGGCTATTGAGAAAGTTCGGCTCATTAGAGAGAGGTTGAGAACGGCTCAAAGTAGACAAAAGTCTTATGCCGATGTGAGGAGAAGGGTGTAACGACCCTAAAAACGAACTAGTGAAACTAGAGCCTCACATGTGAGTTTGGAGTTGGGAACTTGATGAAGTGATGAGAAATGACCGTGACGTCCGGAAACTAGTCATTTGAACTAGTGAGTTGTAAGGGTCAACTTTAAATGGT